>OY787667.1:13257602-13362788 GCA_963678985.1 Spisula subtruncata
AACAGGTGGCAAAGTTGAATTAACAACTGTCCAAAGTTAAAAAAATATGTTAGTCAAGAAGTTCTTTCGAATATGGCACAGAGTCGAATTAAAAACTGACTCATGCTAGTAGATGTCTTATTCAATAAATTAGTAAGAAGATATAGCAGAATCGATGCCAGAAATTAATTCACAACATATTTCGGAAAGTATTCACTAACGTCGAATCTTCAACTGCCAGAAGTTAATTCACAAGTTATTTCAGAAGTAAAATCGTTTTGTGTCAATACCGGTATAACGGAGAACAGAATTACAACTACCAACAGATGGTTCAGAAGTAGAAGTAACAACTGGTCGAATTAATAATATTCTTATAAGCATCTGTTCGCACTAAAATAAATGTACCACAAAGTCGAAATAATGACTGGCAAATAACAATAACCGTTTACAAAAAGCTACTTCTTTTAATTCGAGAACTAAATTAACAACTACAATGTACCAACAGATGATTCAGAAGACCCAACCATCAAAAGACAATTCTTCGCAAGTCAAATCAGGTCACAAGTTATTTCAGAGGATAAATCGAAATCAACCCGAAGTCGAATTAACAACTGCCTTAATTTAATACATAAGTAAGTTTAGAAATTAGTTCAAGGATTACGCAATGTCGAATTCAATTCACTTTTAACGCAAAGTCGAATTCACAACTGTCTTTAACACGTTAATTCAAAAGTTTGTTCAGAAGTTAATTCGGAAATTACGTAATTTATAAAAAAAAACATCTAGTAGTTAGTTAATCGAAACAACCCACGTTCGAATTGCCAACTGCCAAAAGTTAACTTAGTAGTTAAGTCAGGCGTTTATCGGGAGCTGCAACAAACATTGAATCAACCATCGGAATACTAGTAGTTCAATTCAAAAGTTTGTTGACAAATTGTAGGTATCCTTAAGTATAATCAAAAGTAACAAATAACCGATAATAGCCAACATTGATTTTATACAAATGTATTGAGAATTAAACCTTTGTAGCTCCACCACTGGAAGAATAACAAGAATGTTAAAGTTAAGATGCAAGTTTGATCGCTTATATTCCCAAATCCTTCGACATATTGCTTTTATAATTTGCATGCTTGTTAACCATCATGACCCCAACACATGCACTTGAGTAGATAACTCTATCTGTCTATAAGGCTTTTTGGACTTAGCAACGCAAATGTTGAAGTTTAGGTAATATGAACTAAGGCACCGCCTTAATCGGTATTTAATAAATATTACATAACAGCTAGGCTATATAAAAAGTTAAGTTACCAATTTTCTAGGGCTCTTTTCAGCTGATAGGCCGCTCAAGCACCCTTTGACATTTTAACTCCCCTGGTCATTGGGCTACATATGGAAACCTACACCCGTGTCTCCCTGGGGAGACTATTTCTCTCCTGTGGTGTGGCAGCCAACATCGATCTGCGGCGCCCAGGAATAGACACTGTCCTCACAGGTACCATTTTACACCATGGTCCAGAGGGGGATCGAACCCGGGACCTCTCGATCCCGAAGCGCGTGCCCTACCTCTAGGCCACCGCTCCCCATTTGTAGATATAAACGGGCTCCAGTTTCTTTTATAATTATCTTTATATAGAGTGAGGGGACCAATGCTCGGTCAGCCCAGTGGCGGTCAGTTCGATTATTATGTTAAATCAAATGAAAAATAAAGGTTGTTAGCCATGTTTTTACATCTTTTTTGTTTATTCCAATCCTTCATCACCTAATAACACCATCAGATCGTCTTCTCGCATATAAAAAAATAATTTTGCAGACGGCAGATGTCCGCCATTGAAAGAATATAGAATGCATATCATTACATTTTCGTACAGGCACACCACCAATATTTAACTAAAGGATACCATTAGCATGTAACTAAACTACAAAACATGTGTACGTTGTGTGTCAACAGAAAAAAAAGTGAACATTATTCCACTTTGACTGTTTTTAAAGACGGTAAACAAATACACCACCTACCTGTTGACGTAATTTATTTGCTGCGCGGCTCGTGGATAAAATGAACATTCCGCACTATTGGATAAAATAAGTGCGGTAAAAATTATTGCAACAAATGAAATAGGT
This sequence comes from Spisula subtruncata, assembly GCA_963678985.1. NCBI lineage: Eukaryota > Metazoa > Mollusca > Bivalvia > Venerida > Mactridae > Spisula > Spisula subtruncata. The sequence goes on from OY787667.1 coordinate 13,259,700, forward strand.
GTTAGCATAGTTTTATGTTCTGGTTGGAATCTATAATAGTTTTTCATTCATATGGTGCCGAAATGAATCATAATCAGTTATTTAATGCTTAACCTCATACATTACTGGTAATAATGTTGTCATTCAACACGACGTGGAAAGGTGAGTGGTATAGAGTAAAGCAATTATTAGGTACAATTAGCCTTTATCACCAGCAGTTATTTCTGTTTTTTATGTTACATTCTATCAGTTGATATGTTAAACAAACAGTTTTTAGCGATTATTATAAAATTATATATGTGTGCTTAAATATAGACCACTGACCGAGCACTGGTTCCGTCATAATCAATTGTGTTTCTGTTTGATCCGTATCTTCACCGCACCGGATTTATTCTATAATCAGTGTCAATGTGGACGCTTTGTTTATAATATCGTGGGAAAAGACTAGGTCATTATTTTAAGGTGTTACTTTATTGCATTTTATTATCTGTGTGTGTTTTAATTTGGAAAACGTACACTTTTTGACCGAATACTGGTCCTCTCACTCTATGCTTTATCCAAGGGAGATAACAAATGTATGCAATCATTGTACAAATCAAGTCAATGCATTGAAATTGTCATACATGTAATTTGATTCAAAATTAATAAAATCAACGACATACCTATACTGTACTGTAATAGTGTAGGCCTACTGTATGAGGTTTTATTTTTTCCCGGAATATAGATAATTTCCAGCCTCCCAGGTCTACCTAACCATGTTTGTCTTTTGTCCGTATCCGCTTGGAAAATCGAAGATATTACAAAAGCGACACCGCACGATATTTGATGGGGCCCAGGTTTACATTCACATGCTCTAGACCTACAACAAATATCACACAATTGTGCTTCGCAGCTTGCATACAGTGAGTGTGTAGACTCTCGGACTATCAGCCCATCCGGAACATGATTTCGCGACTCTCTTTCCAATTTGGATCGAAGCAAATTTATAACAACATTGAAGTCCTCAACCTAGTTGCCGATTAATCCGGAATCAATCCATATAAGAAAAACAGTGAATCTAAGAAAGTTAAAATCTATTGACATTAATGAATTCAAAAAAGACATCGAATCCTCAGATATTTTGGAAAGTGGACTGCATATATCAGACGTTGATGAACTAGTTGAGGTATATACCCATGGGCTTTCATCACTAATTGACAAACATGCGCCCCTAAAATCCAAAACCATAGTATTAAGACCCTCATGTCCATGGTACACTGATGAACTATATGACGCTAAACATCTGAGACGAAAATTTGAGCGAAAATGGCGAAAATCTAAATTGACAATAGATCATGAAATATATAGGAATCAATGTTCGGTAGTCAACAAAATGTTGAAACAATCCAAAGAATCCTATTACACAGATAAGGTAGAAGCCTGTGGTCGTGATCAGAAAGGGTTATTCAAGATAACTAAACATCTGATGGGTGAAGAAAAAGAAGTTGTGTTACCAACTGGTAAACCTGCTAAAATGCTCGCACAGAGCTTCAGTGACTTCTTCATTAACAAAATTGAAGCAATACGTACTGAAATAGCCTCCAGTATTCAGTCAAACCAACAAAACGACAGTGTTGAATTCGAAACTACTTTCGAAGAAGAGCAATTGTCCGAATTTTCTCCAACATCAGAGGATGAAATTGTATTGTATTGTATTGTATACCAACATGGCTGTTGAAGGATTGCTTGAATGAACTACTACCATTATAAACAAGAATATTCAATGCATCACTCAAAAGTGATTATGTACCCAAGGCTTTTAAAAGCTCCAGAATAAGACCACTGATAAAGAAGCCAGGCCTTGATCAAAATGTACTGAAAAATTATAGACCTGTGTCAAACTTACCCTTCATTTCCAAAGTAGTCGATGCTCAACTGGAAGAGCATTTAGCACTACATGATCTCCACGAAGAACGTCAGTCAGCATACAGAAAATTTCACTCTACTGAAACGGCTCTTCTTCGTGTGCAAATTGACATCCTTTGCTCTCTAGACCAGAATAAAACTACGGTCTTTGTAATGCTGGATTGGTCAGCAGCATTTGACACCATTGATCACAACACTCTACTAGGCAAAGTTAAAAATCATTTTGGTATAACAGGCAAGCCATTAGAGTGAATGAAATCCTATTTGTGTGACCACTACCAGACTGTCTGTATAAATGGAGAGGTTTCAAAACCTGTACTTATGAACTACAGCGTACCACAGGGATCTGTGCTTGGTCCAAAGAACTACACCATGTATACAAAACCAGTCGGTGCAATCTGTAGAAAACATCAATTGCAACATCATTTCTATGCTGATGACTCACAATTATATATGGCGTTCAAACCAAAAGATTGTGTCTCGCGGGATGAAACCCTGTAAAGAATTGAAGCTTGTCTGAAGGATATCTTGCACTGGATGAAAGATAATTTGCTGAAACTAAATGCTGACAAAACAGAGGTAATCCTGTTTGTACCAAAACGGAATGCCAGCACAGCCGAGAATCTCACAGTGACAGTTGGCGACGCTGTAATTAAACCATCATCGATGGTTAGAAATCTTGGTGCAATGTTGGATTCACATTTGGACATGGATAAACATGTAAACTCTGTTTCAAGGTCGTGTTTCATGCAGATCCGACAAATAGGTCAAATCAGACAATACTTGACTGTTGATGCAACAAAATCCCTGATTAATTCTTTAGTAACATCGAGACTGGATTACTCCAATTCATTATTATGTGACACCCCGAAAATCATTCTGAATAAACTACAAATTATTCAAAATACAGCTGCCCGTCTCATCACACGGACACCGCGTTACAATCACATCACTCCTGTACTGAAGGATCTTCACTGGCTACCTGTACAGTACAGGGTAAAGTACAAGGTCTTGACTCATGTTTTCAAAGCACTACATGGGAAATCGCCTGATTACATCAGAAGTATGTTGGAAGTTTATACTCCACAAAGACAGCTAAGGTCTCAAAATGATTCCGTTCTTCTAGTTGTGCCAAGAACGAGGATTGTGACTTACGGTGACCGATGTTTCACAGCTGCTGCACCGAAACTCTGGAATGCACTGCCAACAGCGCTCAGAGACAGTAAAACACTACCGTCCTTCAAGAAAGCCCTGAAAACGCACTATTTTACTATAGCTTATTCATGCTCAAGTTCATGGTTAAGTAGACGCCCGTCTACTGGGTTAAGTACAGCCCCGTTTCAAAGTGTGGTAAGGTCTTGAAGAAAGTATGTTATTTCTTCGACCTTTACGGTAAGGTCTTGAAGGAAGTATGTTATTTCTTCGACCTTTATGGTAAGTTCTTGAAGAAAGTATGTTATTTCTTCGACCTTTGTAACTCCTATGATGATAGTTACTTTATGTCATTTGTGAGTCATCCCCCTTTTAAAGGAAGTATCACTATTCCTTTAAGGGTTAAGGACATGTGGTAATGGTACTTGACGTTATCCTTGTCCTAGTTGAGGTTTACATTCAGTTAATACCCCTACAGATAATCAAATCGTTGTATACCACTATTTTATTGTAGCAAAGTATTTCTATATACCATGTCTCCTAAGATTTATCTTCCATTTCGTTTCGGCAATATGATACTGATGGGAGACTAAATAGCTTTGATAAAAAAGTTGGCTAAAGTAAACTGCAGCACACGATGTTTTTGTTTTGTTTTGAAAAAATGGAATGGTCTAAAACTCGTCGCTCCGCTCCTCGGAGTGTTTACTTCCCTTTGTTGATTCAATAATTTTGTTTCATTTCATAGAATATTGTTTAAAAGTTTAAGAATATAAAAGAAAACGTTTGGGCTCGACCGTTTCGAGATTAAGAATTTCTTATTTTCCAAGACTATTCACCTCGGAAAACAGCCTGAATTTTTTGACCGGAAATAACCTTTTCTGAAAGCATTAATACCTACAGAGACTCGACGAAGATATGCACGTGTACCCGTTACTGATGTGGCTATTAAATACCATATAATATAAATTAAAATATAAAACAAGAGGGCCATGATGGCCCTATATCGCTCACCTGATTATTAATGAAGACCTGCAGGGGGCATAATTTAAGCAATCGTGGTCGGGAACCACTAGATGATGCTACATACCAAATATCAAAGCTCTGGACATTGTAGTTTTAGACAAGAAGATTTTAATATGCTTCCTTATATAAGTCATTGTAAAACGGTGACCCGCGGGGAGGCCTATTTTGACCCCAGTGCCATAATTAGGGCAACCTTGGTATGAGACCACTAAATGATGCTACATACCAAATGTAGAAGCTCTAGGCATTGTAGTTTTAGACAAGAAGATTTTATATGTTTTCCCAATAGAACTCTATGTAAAACAGGTGACCCCCCGGGTCTGCACCAATTCTGACCCCAGTGGCATAATTTGAACAATATTGGTAGCGGACCAATAGATGATACTACATACCAAATATGAAAGCTCTAGGCATTGTAGTTTTAGACAAGAAGATTTATATATGTCTTCCCTATATAAGTCTATGTAAAATGGTGACCATTGGTGGGCCAATTTTCACCCCAGGGCCATTGTTTGAGCAATTACTAATTCCCAATGCCACGTACATTCTTGCAACATTTTATTAAAATTGGCCAAACGGTTTGAGAGGAGATGTCGTTTAAACGTGTGGACGGACGACGGACATAAAGACAGACGAACGGACGGACGAGCGGACGGAAGACGGACTGAGAGTGAACACAATAACTCACCTTGAGCACTTTGTGCTGAGGTGAGCTATAATAGATACAAACTACTCTGTATTAATTTAATTCAAAGTTTCAACACAGCAATTGTGCTTTCATCAGGAAAATTGATAAGCGATAAGGTATGTTTTAGTCACGGCTGGGTTCATTAGTCGCCTAGAAATTTAAGCGCAAATGATATTGTTAGCGCTACGGCAAACTTGATTTTGGAATCCAAGCGCCCCGGTCGTGGACACTAAATCGGCCAGGGAGTTGTACGAGTGCCCATCAAAACTTTCGTTAACTAATTCCACTGTTTCATAACAGTGATATAGCGTATTTAAATTCAAGTGTTCTCAATGTTAACAAAATAAATGTAATTAATTTGTTCCTATTCGTCTTTCCATATTTAGCACATTTGCATCAGATATCTTATTCTGTGGTAAACAATACCGCTCCTCTCCAGCAGCAACTTTATGTTTTCAACACATTTCTTCCAACGCAATATTTTGTTCAGGTCCGATATGCATGCAGGAATATTACTACTTTCTCTTATGGAATACTAGTGGTCATAGTTGGCAGTTAAGTTGTATTCAATATCATCTGCGAACAACAGCATGGTCAAAAGAATCGAGTGAGATTTTGTTACTTCTTGATTTTCTTACACCGTTGCACAATTTCCTAGGACAGGATAACGGAATCACTGGCACTTAGTGTTGTTCCGATTATAATCGAAAATCCTCACACAACCGATTATCTAGACAGGCACACGGTGTCATCGATTTAATAATTTGCATACTTAAGAACGTATCTAACTTATAATGATAACGTTTATTGTATAATGTCTCAAATAGGTAATAGGCAAGAAACTACTACATTTAACATACATTTTGGCATACAATTTTGTATTGGAAAAATAATCGATTATAATCGATAATCGATCGTGCCAAACCAATAATCGATTATGATTTTCCATCCGATTCCAGGATACTGGCAGCTCATTTGATACATTAGAAACGATGTCTTGTACTTGATGCGTCAAAATGACACGTTAAGCCATAATTCGACTAGATAATGTGCAACGTACACATAATATCTTGTTGTAAGTAATTCAAATGTTAATGTCGGAACTTGATCTGTATTCTGCATTCGCCGCTTTTATAATTCGAATGTCGATGTGAGAGCTTGGTCTGTATTCAAACCTGGGTCTGCTTTCGCCGAGCTGGTCTGTATTCACACCTTGGTCTGCAATAAGAATGTCTAATTTTGTATAGAATAAACAGACATAAAGTGGTTCTTCGTACGGTCGACTTTAAAATGATAAAAACAGTTATAAAGAGTAACTTCGTTGAGTCGAATTTTAAAAGAGAAAAACAGACATAAAGGCAAACTTTAGAAAAAATGTTCTAAATATAGTAACAGTCAGATTACAATCAAATTAATTCTACAATTACCCGTAAAATGTATGTATTGCACTAAAACATACATGTATTATACTACTACTCTTTTCAATATCAAAATTTGTATTTCATCAAAAGCTAATTGGTTGTCGGTGAGGTTCAATTTCGTGCCTTTGTATTGACAGACAAAACGCAGGAGACGAGTCTTAAAAGAATCAAGTTCCAAAACTATTCGCTCATCAATTTTGAACGGGATTTTATAACTATATCTATGTACGAAGGGATCGGGTATAAGTACATAATACATACAGCTGCTGTCGTGGTTCGGTGGTTGTTATGCACTGGGATTGTAACTGGCGATATGCGCTGGATTCCAGGTAGTGGCAAGTATATAATACCATTCTACGAAACTGTCGATTTTCTTTCACATTATTTAGGTTGCTGGTTGCTTGTGTAATCGTGATTACGTAGCTATTACTGGCTATTTAGTCCGGGTTATGTCCTAGGTATGAAAACTGATAAGGTGAATCGGTCGCCGTATTTAAAAAATGATGTTCATTTATGGTAAGGCACGGCGTTTAACCCGAAGGAACAAACATTTAAGTAAATACAACACTATTGAATCCCCTTTCGGAAAACCAAGATAACCATGGCGACCGCAAGTAAATCATATTTGACACATACTTGTTATTAGTTTGGTAATTCCAGTAGATGTGTTTGAGTCTTTTATTTAAGAAAAGTGCACCCGCTGCACTGTTCTCTACGTATTGTTCAAGTTAGCACTCTTGTCAATTGGGTATTTACTATGAAAAGAGAGTGCACATGCTCTTATATCGACCGGGAACTTGATCATTTCTTGTACTCTTATTAGTGGTGTATATAAAAATCATAGATTAACTGATTAGACACTAATATACATGTCACGAGTATCTGTGTAGTAAACCGGGCACATTGGGAGCCAATGAGTTCATTCGGACATAGATAAAGTACATTAACCTTGATTCCTTGTATCACACAACTGTCATATCCATTGAAATCTTAGACCATTTTAACAGACGAAAAATACGGATGATCTCTTACTTACGTGTTTCAGACGAAAACAAAAATACATCGTGAGCATCGTGAACAGCGTAGAACACTTTTGACAGTCGAACATTTGGCCCCGGAGCGTGGTGGAACTTGCTAATCGTAGTGGAGCGCATTGGAACTTCTCATACCTTAGCGTAACAGAACGTAGTACGTCATTGTAGAGACTCCTGCGCTTTGAGACGCTCTGCTTAGACATGGTACGTTCCAATGCGTTTCCAGCAACGCGACGCTCTGGACGATTCGTCGTATTTTAGGCACTCTACAAAATGCCAGGAAAGTATCTGCTAGAAATTATTCTTCCACCTTCTTACCTACGCCAATAACTTACGACATTCAATCAAAAGATCATATGGATCAAGTGAAAATATCATCTCCCCAACAACATGAGGAACTGCCAAATCAGACTGCTACACAGAAGGGGTAATCTAAGTGATTAAATGAGATTTTGTTACGTCTTGATTTTCTTACACCGTTGCGCAATTTCTTCGCGGTCCTTTCTGATACCCATGTCATCGCGGCAGTTCGTTTCCTTGGACAGGACAACAGGAATCACTGACAGTTCATTTGATGCCTTTTTGTGTGCAGGCGTCTATTACATTAGACACGATGTCTCCTTGATGCGTTAAAATGACACGTTTAGCCATAATTCGACTAGATAATGTGCAACGTACACATATTATCTTGTTGTAAGTAATTCAAATGTTAAAGTCGGAACTTGATCTGTATTCTACATTCGCCGCTTTTATAATTCGAAGCTGGTCTGTATTCAAACCTTGGCCTGCAATAAGAATGTCTAATTTTGTATAGAATAAACAGATATAAAGTGGTTCTCCGTAAGGTCGAATGTAAAATGATAAAAACAGACATAAAGAGTAACTTCGTTAAGTCGAATTTTAAAAGAGAAAAACAGACATAAAGGCAAACTTTAGAAAAAATGTTCTAAATATAGTAACAGTCAGATTACAATCAAATGAATTCTTCAATTACCCGTAAAATGTATCCATTGCACTAAAACATACATGCATTATACTACTGCTGTTTTCAATAACCAAATTTGTATTTCATCCAAAGCTAATCGGTTGTCGACGAGGTTCAATTTCGTATATTTGTATGGACAGACAAAAAGCAGGAGACTAGTCTTAAAGGAATCAAGTTCTAAAACTATTCGTTCATCAATTTTGAACTGGATTCTATAACTTTGTCTATATACGAAGGGATCGGGTATAAGTGCATGATACACACAGCTGCTATCGTGGTTCGGTAGTTGTTAAGCACTGGGGTTTTAACCGGCGATATGCGCTGGATTCCAGGTAGTGGCAAGTATATATTACCATTCTACGAAACTGTCGATTTTCTTCCACATTTTTTAGGTTGCTGGTTAGCTTGTGTAATCGTGATTACGTAGCTATTACTGGCTATTTAGTCCGGGTTATGTCCTAGGCAAGAAAACTGATAAGGTGAATCGGTCGCCGTAATCCAAAAAGATGTTCATTTATGGTAAGGCACGGCGTTTAACCCGAAGGAACAAACATTTAAGTAAATACAACACTATTGAATCCCCTTCCGGAAAACCAAGATAACCATGGCGGCTGAAAGTAAATCATATTTGACACATACTTGTTTTGAGTTTGGTAATTCCAGTATATTTTTGAGTCTTTTATTTAAGTATTGTGCACCCGCTGCACTGTTCTCTACGTATTGTTCAAGTTAGCACTCCGGTCAATTGGGTATTTACTATGAAAAGAGAGTGCACATGCTCTTATATCGACCGGGAACTTGATAATTTCTTGTACTCTTATTAGTGGTGTATATAAAAATTATAGATTAACTGATTAGACACTAATATACATGTCACGAGTATCTGTGTAGTAAACCTGGCACATTGGGAGCCAATGAGTTCATTCGGACATAGATAAGGTACATTAACCTTGATTCCTTGTATCACACAACTGTCATATCCATTGAAATCTTAGACCATTTTAACAGACGAAAAATACGGATGATCTCTTACTTACGTGTTTCAGACGAAAACAAAAATACATCGTGAGCATCGTGAACAGCGTAGAACACTTTTGACAGTCGAACATTTGGCCCCGGAGCGTGGTGGAACGTGCTTATCGTAGTGGAGCGCATTGGAACTTCTCATACCTTAGCGTAACAGAACGTAGTACGTCATTGTAGAGACTCCTGCGCTTTGAGACGCTCTGCTTAGACATGGTACGTTCCAATGCGTTTCCAGCAACGCGACGCTCTTGACGATTCGTCGTATTTTAGGCACTCTACAAAATACCAGAAAAGTATCTGCTAGGAATTATTCTTTCACCTTCTTACCTACGCCAACTGACGAAGTTCACCAGAAGATCATATGGATCAAGTGAAAAGATCATCTCCCCAACAACATGAGGTACTGCCAAATCAGACTGCTACACATAAGGGGTAAGCTAAGTGCGGATAATATGCCAGTTTCAAAGTGAAAACGTTTACGTTGGTCAATATCTTAAACATAATTTAACACGATCTACTAATCCGGTGTATGTTTGTTAATGGTCGTTTACCGTCAGCCACGATGCCCTAGATTGGAAAATATCGTGTAGCTCTAAGATTAATTGGTTGAAATTTCGTTTTACTACGGTGCTGTAACGATTCCTTACGGTACCAACACGATTCTGTCAAGATGTGCCACCTCTTTCCTTCTCATATTTTCGCACGCTTTATTGAGTCTTTAAGTTATAATGGAGGTGAAATTGGCATAGCAGGCATGAAAGCCCTGATCATCAAATAAACAACATAGCTTGGCGAATGGATTCATCAACATGCTGCCAGCCGCAATGTGCTCTAGTACCTAAGCCCCTGGAGAGTTGAGAATTAGAAAAGACAAGGTATACGATTTGTCAAGCTTGTGAGCACAGTTATAGATACCAAACCCAGGAATTGATATTGATTACTGTAGAGATTTCGGTTGTTAAGAATGATGTATAATCGCCTTAAAGTTTATGGTTTCTTTGCTCCATTGCATCAAACGTTTGTCTTATCTTGTTCGTGTAATACGAAAGACCAGACTGTACACCAAGTCCTCCTAATATTTATTATATAGGAAGAAGTATACTTTGATGATCTTAGGGAAAGTAGGCCCATGTTGAACGCCAGACAAAGAGGACAAATCCTTCTAGTATGTTTTATTGGCAATTATGACAACAAAATGATCAAATACATTATTTATAACGTGTTCAAAGCGTCTCTGAAGGAAGGTAAAAATATTCAGATTCAACTTAGCGTACATAAAACCCCATTCTATCAAAACAACGAAGAAAAAAGAGATTTCCAAATGAAAACAAGTAAAAATGGACGACGTATATGTTAAAACACGATAAATTCGCCATTTTAACGCAGTTAAAATCAATATACACTGATGCATATACCGACAGATCGATAAAGCTAACAAAAGAGTTTTGATATTTTGCTATAAATTCACTTATTTTCGCGCGTGGAATAAAATGTTGTTACTTAAAACACCTGTTCGACATTATAACGGTTTTTAACATCAGTCGATATACATGTATCGAATTTCAATACATTCTAAATTAAAAAGTTGGCTTCGGATTTTAAAAATTCAAAATAACTATGAAAGCTGTGTTTTCAATCTATGGCTCATTTTAATTCTTTTTGAAATTATCGACGAATAAAAGGTCTAGCAGAGGTCAAACGTAAGGTCGTACCAGTTTCGCTTCGACATTCCACACGGATCGACATTTTGTCCAAATTCCATCCATGGAATTCGACATAACTACGAAAATAGAAATATATATATATATATATATATATACATATTAACTACATCGGTTAACAAAGAAATAATCAGAATGCCACATTATCATCTCTTGGTATGGTACTATGGCCTTAGTCAATATGACTATTATAAGTCGTTGAACAGCTTATGAAAGATAATAACAAGTAAACAAGAGAAAATACTACAAACGCCTAACTAGAGTCAACAGGTTTAGTAAATGTCTTTGGTTACAATGCAATATGTTGTTCTACGAAATGGTCAATAAGCACTGGTGAATAATATAACTGATCTTGCCGATTTGAAGTAGGAAATGATAATACGTGTAACTGTTTACATAAAATAAAGTTATTTACCTTATATAGCTTGACCAGATTTAGTAGGCACTCATGAAACTTCGGAAGCGTGTATTATTTTCCGTAAGCGTAGTCGGTACTTATCGAAAATATTTGTTTATTTTTGCACCGACTTTGTCCGAAATATGCACGGAATATGTCCGGAGTGCCTACTAAATCTGGTCAAGCTATAACCCCGTCTGTTTTTATCTTTATTGACTCACACAATATAAAATGTGTATTAGTCTGAAGTAACGGATGCTATATTTTCAGACGATAAAGATGTTTTCAAAATTCATACATAAAGTGAAGTATACAATAGAAATATAATACAGCATGCACAATGTTATCAAATTCATCATAGATAATAATAATTATTCCAAAACAATAAAATCACAATCTGTTCATTTGAAAACTTAGTAATTTAGTTAGATTTAGATGAAGAAGTGTCAAATAAGATGTTATGTTAAAGTCACTGTGGTCATGTGGTTAACACACTCGACTACCAATACAGCGATCCATATTTCGAATCTCAGTTGGGGCCATGGTCATTTCACAAACAATTTAAGTGCTCCACATAAGAAGAGTGATGAACTGGTTGGTAACCGAGAGGTAGTCCCATGTGCATCGGTGCTATACGAAGAGGATGTAAACGAACTAATGCTATTGCTATGATATCGCTCCCGTTTTACATAAACTTTACTTAAAGCACATGACCTAATAATTCAAAATAGATAACTCAAAATCAATCATTCACTCACAATATAATTATATAAAATCCTAAGGAGTGCAACAAACTAATTATCCCCGTTCCCTTTGACTAAAAACTGACTTCTCTTACAAAAAACAGCTTTGTTGATAAATCATATTGTTGACACATATAAATACCCTTGGTACTCATTTAAATATATATCTCTTGACCTACAGGATGTTCAAAAAGTTCGTAGACATTGATATTTTATCTGGCATTTTATTTTTAACAAACATTTTGACATTTTTTTACATAATAAGCAACTACAATGACCTCCTTTGTTTATTTTAATATTATTCAAGTTGACCTGGCATGGAATATATGATATATGTAAGGGTTAAATAGTCTCACGTGACAAAACAAAATGTCGAAGACGTCAAAATGACGTCAAAGCTTTAGGTACCCAATCTTTGTTAATGCGAGAGTCCATTATACTCAAGAGGTTATCACTTTAAATTTGGTCGAGTGAGTTGCCTGATCATTCGTCTTTGGGTGTTAAGTGGTAAACATGATCATGAATGTATTTCCGGGTCCGGGCAGCGGTATGCGACAGGCAACTTCCTGAACATATTCAGTCGATTCTGTGTATAGGATGAGACGCATGTTTGTGATGTTGCCATGGTAACCGATTCTTGTCAGGGTAGGTTTTGGCTTTTGTGTAAGTATAAGGCCTCACTATAGTCAGATGTAACACTTTTACCAACAAAAATGATATTGAGCTTAGTTAGCACATATGTGTCCATTGCTCCTAAAACCCAACGTTCCTATGGAACAATATCTTCTTAAGATCCCCGTACGACATCATTTTGTTTGTTTAGCTTGTGGACCAAATATTAAATAAACTTATCCTAGAAGACAAATATAGCCCAGTCATGAGCAAAAAAGTTTAGTCTCATATTTTCGAGCATAAGCCAGTATTTTCTTATAAAACCTGAGAGTCAGATACGGGTGGTGGGGTATTTAAGCGAAGACCATTTTTGTGTCTCAGCACATGTAACTTCATACAATAACCTGACTCAAATCGTTTCCAGCATTTGCCGGTGCTTTTGCAACAGTTCTGATATATTTACATCGTTTATTTTTAATATTGTTTGTTTTATTCTTCCCCCATGCTCCGATCCCGTTGGGACGTCCAAAATGTGTACCACCCGAAGCGCTACCCTCTTTTCTATATTTGATCATTTACTTAGCAATCAAACCGCGGGAATCGCCCAGAATGGTGGATATTTCATTTATCAAATAACCAGCTACACGGTATGAAACAACATTGAGCCTTTGTGGAGATATTAATAGTTTTTCAACATCACCGCCTTTTGAAAAAAAACTGCTTGTTTAGTCGCAGTTTACAAAATCACCAAGGATGACGTCATGACGTCATGCGAAAATATTCTTGCAGATAATATGATTTAATTCACAAAATATGAAGAGAATGAATAGTTCAACGTTCCTGCCAAGTTTTAAAAATGTATGTTGAATGGTTTTGCATTTATTGAACAAAATCAAGTGTCTACGAATGTTTTAACACCCTGTACATTATCAATACGTCTAATATATCAAGGAAGTATTTCAACATGTAAATATGTTTCTCTTATTCTGTTCTTAAATACTTAACCCTTTCAGTTTCAATTTTAGTACTTATGTAATTGTAATTAGCGACTAAATGTATAAATATAGGGCCCGTGTCTTAACTAAGATTTTCCTTTTTGTTTCCCTTTCAGACGTCATATATTACATTCAAACTGGAATAATCATAAAGTACATGGACTAGAAGTATTTACTTGAAGATAACTACACTTAAGAAATCGTATAATAAGTGTGCACGTGATTTCCCGAATATTGTTATTGATAAATATTACTGAATAAGGTTTGAGGTTTGTGGTATGATGTAACGTTACCACAAAATTGGACTACATTAAATGCATTGGCTCAGGGAATCATGAAAACAAAAGACGTAAAATGAACATGAAATTGACTCGTATGGTCAATTTGAATTTTAGATATTTCGTCGGGGAAGTACTAATTTATTTAGTCAAATGTAATATTATGTTTAATACAATTGAACTGAACTGAACTGAACTGACCTGACCTGACCTGACCTGACCTGACCTGACCTGACCTGACCTGACAGAACACAACAAACTTACTATATTTTAATAATATTTTAAGGTCTAAGACTGAGTTTCAAGTAATTTTCAAAGGGGAAGTGCTAATATATCTAGTCAAATGTTATATTATGATATACAAAACGTACTATACAGAAATCTGATACGGTTCCCGCCTAATAGCCGTTGTAAGGATTGCTCTTCTATAACTATTCTTCCGATCCTCATATAACATGAATAATGACAAAAATGCATCACGCATTGTTGTGATAGTTCAGGGTGAGCACTTAACGTACTAAGGTAAATTATTTTTAGACGTACGTAATTCTAAATATAGATCATCTGATTTTTTTGTTAAAACGAATTTATGAATCTAGTTATTTAATTAAAAACTTGTTTCGTGGCATTGTCGCGTTTCTTCTTTTACATATTATATCTATATATCTATATGTGTGTGTAAATAATAAATACATAAAAAATAGCATTACTAATCCCTTCAAAGTTCAATATGTTGTGCAATACAAACATGGCGGCTCCTTTTGAAGTCCTTTGTTTCGTTTTAGTTTATGGTTAAAACTTAATTTTTCAATCGATCTTAAAGACAAAATCACATTAAAAAACACTACTTTTACACTTTGATAGTTTTTAATACTTCCATTTGGATTAATATTTTTACGCAAAAACAATACCTTAAATATTAACACCCGAGAAACGACGTTACATAATTCCCAAAAATGCATGTAGATAGTTATAAATCTAGTCACGCGCTTAATTGGTGTATATCATTGACCTATATTGAGCGTCAAAAATTTCGCAAACACTACATTCTGTGTCTACATTTTTAGAACCGCCTGCTGGTCTGTATTGTTTCAACGGCATATTGTACAGGGATAGAATAGAATAGAATAGAATATTTTTATTTCACCAATCATGGGTCATATAAAATGACATATATAATCAATATATAAAACATAATGCAATGAACATAATAAACATAAACCATCAATTAAGCATGGTAGAAATGAGGATATGAATTTAGATAAATAAGGCTTAATTCGTATTAGTGATAACACAAATAATATAGGAGTACTAATGTCAAAAGGAAAAAGAAAATAATAATAAAAAAAACAACTAAAGTTAACGTGTACAGAACAATATTATACACTATACGATTTTACAAATTGAACATTCAAATTCAACATGTAATTGGTATTATTCAATGACATTTATCGATTTTAAGAAGTATATTGATCCGTAATAATGATACATGTGACAAAACCCGACAATTCAAAAATACACACGAAGATATACTAGTATTACTTATCAGCAATGGAGGGAAGGTATCGCTTACCTCCCTTTGACCACACAGCTACGACGGCAGCACCTAACCACACACGCAAGAGTCAATAAGATGTCGTAATAGATCATTGCACGAAATGTCGGCTTTTTTATAAACAACGTTCTTTTCATAAATACACAAAATATCAAAGTACTGAAAGTACTGACAGGCTGGCGAACTGCTAAGGAACAATAGCTTTTCAAGTAATATAACATCAAGTGGTTTTCTAAGTCGAAAGAGAGGTAAGTGCTGGACTTAACAGAAAATAAAAAATAAAAATATAAAAAATTTGTAGCCGCCGTGATTCGATCGCTGGACCTTAACATCAGAAAATTACTAAGCGAGTTGCTCAACCACTCGACCACGATCTCGTTGGAGAATGTTGACCTAAATAATTAAACATAATAAAATCATTGATGCGCCGCGCTATATATCGCGTTCGTAACGCGTAGTAATAATTATCAACGCCTTTCAACACCTTTTCTTTTAATTTCATACAATTTCCTTCCATTTCAAGAAGAAACTAATATATTACAATCGAACAGAATAAATGAAACAAGGAAAGTTGAATGTTCTTATCTTGCAAAACTGATTAATGAGGAGGAACTATTTTCCTTGAGTGTATAGATTCTGTGTTGTCAGTTTCGGGAGTAAATTCATCTTAGTGGATTTCATTTTTTAGGATTGTAATAGTCTGGCGAGAAATCGCCAGCCTAAAAATCAAGTTCTAATACAATATTATGTTTGTTTGACTACAGTTAAGGTTAACAATGCATTTGAATTTGGTGCTTAATTGATAGCAAGATTATCTATCTTGGGCAGCGGTATATTGACCCTTGACCTGTAGGGTTCGATATATACACAGTCCGTTGGTTGGAGATGAAACCACAGTCTTATTTAGACAGATGCATATCGATTTTATGCGAAAGAACCGATTTTAGTCAAACACCAGCCTCTAGCATCTCATATGTATGCACGATTATATGTTCACCATTTCTCATTTTTACCATCATATTTAGCGAACGTTTCTTAGTAATTAAAATAACTCATTGTTTTTTCGTATCACAGACATTTTGCAAATCTATTGGAAGTCAAAATTTAGTCGAAAATGAAATTCCCTAATTTTGCAAATTTGAATAGACGTTTTAACATTTGCAAGGCTGTGATCATTTAATCGTGACAGAAGTTAACAGAAATAGGTTCAACATAAACACTAATGTTGCACTAATGGACAGTGTTTGTAAAAAGTTATTTCGATTGAACATTTCGAATTGTTGGCAATAAATTTTAAATAATTCAAAAATCTTTGACGCTCAGTATATGTTACCTTTACCGGTACTAGGTTCCCTAAATTGATTCAGCAAAAAGATCGAACTCAATATGATCTGTTCCCGATGCATAAATGTCAAGGCCATTGCAAACTTGTGAACGTTCAACATATTTTGTTTTGGGATGGCTCATAGATAGGCGCGGCTTTTTACTTACCATTATTATCAGTATATATTAATAAACAAACAATTGACCTTACCTATATCGGTGGGGACGCATATATGACTTTGCAGTCTTCCGGAGCTTATTATGAGAACATATTTGTACGTAAAAGAGCGATAGCAACGTGTGTTTTCTCAGATACTGTATAATACCGCATGTATCAAGCTTATATCATACAAAGGGCACACCAGTTATTCAAACGGTTTTACAAATGCATTATGAAATGATATTCGAGCAATATTCCCCATTTAGAAAACATCCTCTACATAATAATGTTTTTAAAAGCATCTATTTGACCAAACATGCATTTTATATATTTGGAACATTTTAGTATAATGGTAAAACAAAACTAAAGCACCACAGGCGAGATATTATGTTCCTTAAAACAATAACTTCCTTCCAAGAGAAACACCGTTTTCATTATCACGATTCAATAAACAAATCCGGATTTTTAAACACGTATTTCACGAGCGAAAATTCGCAGAGCAACTTAATATATCACTCGAGTGACATTAAATGTCGCCTGATATGATAGTATATTGTTATTCTATAGATGCACTTTGTAGGGTCATTGTCCGTCTCTTTCCTTAAGTTCGAAATGACAATACTGGCGGTGTATGCTTGGCATCCTCACTAATCAGTGGTTAGTCAGGGCTCGTATTCATAAAGCTCCTAAGGGGAAATATTCCTCAGTTTGATATATTTACCTAAGGTTTTATAGGAATTCCCTTAGTTTTAGATTATTTCACCTTAGATATCTGAATAATACTTAAGAATGTTTCAGATATCTAAGGTGAAATTATTTAAAGCCAAGGGAATTCCTATAAAACCTTAGGTAAATATATCAACCTAAAGAATATTTCCCCTTAGGAAGTTTTATGAATACGGGCCCAGGTCTCTATAGTTCACATGACAAATACGCTGGTTGAACAAGAATTATATTTGGAGTTGGATGACAAAAGTATAACAGCAGTTTCTTTTGTAATGCTACTTCTATAACTAAACCGTTAATATAATATAGAGAAATGTTGTAATATTGAATATTAAACTGATTGAGGATGACAATTATATAACATATACCTGCAGATTACAATACGCTTAATTGCCAATTATGTTGCATTAATTGTTTTGTTGTAATGTGTATTTTCACATGCTTGTATTGGACATACTGAGTTTCCTATATTGAAATGTAACTAGTTGAAACATCCTGATAGAGTATGCTTCTAAAATATACATTTTTATTCTCACAAAATATAAGTTTAGTTCTCGTTTAAAGCTTGAACTTACATCCAGCCCATTGTGATATTGCCAAACATATTGCTTGTTTCAGTGAATCATTTTTACTTACCTACACAAGGAAACATAAAATGACATGTTATTTGAAAACAGACACATCAATTTTTCATTTCTCTCAGACAAAATTAGAAAGTCATGTTGATGTATTGCCATATCTCACGATGTTGCATCTGGGTTTTTTCTGGTACGCACATCAGGCTGTATATCGGCTTGAATGTCATCGTCTTTGGTAATTAAATTGCACAAAGAAACAAAACAGAACAAACAATGAATCAAAATAATAACGTTCTTCCGAAACCGGGACAACTGCCTGGATCGTAGAGTTGAGTCTGTTTTGCGCAAAAAACTATATTAAATTTAGAGTGACTGAGTAATTCACCATACAAACTTTCGTTGCATCTGCCAGGAAACTACCGATATATGTTTGCTATAAGTGGTCTTTAATGAAACATAACGTACGCTTTTTGAAACACTCGACCCATGGTTTGTATTTCAATAAAAGTCAACCATACGGCTACGTCAATTTTATCAATGTGTTCCAATTTGTTAAACGTGGATTACTACCATGTTTCTAGTTCCAACAATACGCATACCGGGCTTAATTAATAAATGCATGTGTTAGTTCCATTCCTGAAACAATTTCAATACGTCGATGTTAATTCAAAACATCGCCATGCTCGAAATGTAAAACGTAAAATAAATATAAATCACGTATTAATCTCAATTTTGCATTCCTCTAGAGACACATATTAATTTAGAGAAGATGATTTATGGTATCTTTGCACGATTTTAATGTGGTCGGATATAAAATGTAAATTAGATTGCGTGTCAGTTTGTATTTTCGTTTGTTGATTTGATTAAACATCGGGAGAATATACCATTAAATCGTAATTAATGGTAGGATTCATTAGATTTCTGTATATGTAGTAAAAGTCGTGTTGTAATGTTTAGTGTATAGATGACATTACTGGTGAAGTCTGAACTTCTAGTTTCTATAATTTATTATTTTGTCATGTCGTAATGCGACACATAAGAAACATGTGAATTTTCAATACAATTACATGTTTTCTAATTATACACGTTAAGCAAATGTATTAATCAGAAAGAGGGAAAATAAACTTGAACAGTTGTCCACAAAATACCTTTCATGGAATCAGAACATTGTCGTGATCAATGAAATAGACTTTTGTTTTGTTAAACAAGTATGTACGTTGTTCCTTGTAAGGTGGCTGCACTATTTGCTACACAAAATCGTTGGTATAAACAAGCAAATTACGTTACAAAAAATAATCATACAGTCAACTCTCGTTATCTCGAATTTTGCGGGACCGTGGAAATAACTTTATGAGATAATGAAAGATAGAATTCTGGACATCAAAGTAGCAATGTTTTCTGTTTTCTGTTATTTAACTCCGCCATAGAACGACTTAATCGTGAAAAGCGGTTGATAAAATATTTGTTTACATTTTCGAGAATATTGCGTTTTTTTCTTGTATATTGAATAGTTAGTGGTAGAAATAATAAAATTCTCAGTGACACAGAAAAAAGAGCAGGAAATTATATTCTTAATTGCAATAGCATTAGCATATAAACCTTTTCACATAGGCATTTGATTTTGACTTATTCTTGTGTTCTTAGGTGTTCTGTTGATTCTGTGGACAGCTTTCTTCCATGTGGTATAGTCCTTATTTCTTTGTCTCGAAACTTGTCCATGCTTATTCACGGCGTGATTACGACAAGAGCTGGAGGACATCCACGCTTTGTCATTATAACCGTGTTTGTTTTTCATCCAAAGAACGTGAACCAGGGAGAAATGTTTCGTCAAATGTAATTTCCCAAATGTATATGAAACAACGAAGTGGTTATAATTGAAAAATAAAAATAAAATATAATTACGACGATCTCTCCAGGCGGCTCTCCCTTATGCCCGTGTGACCGGTCCTCATTTGAAAAACAGTTCTACAAGAACCGTATTTTTCTTGCCGTAAAAGCATCATGTTAATTAAATTGTTTTCATTATCATTGCCACGTATCATATTTTACGTGAAACAGTCGACTGAAGGTCGGTAACAATACAATTAAAACATTTGGAAATGCGAGATTTATCTCCCTTCCATTTAGTCAAATGGTCGTAAACGGAACTTAAACAGCTATGTTAACATAAACAACATTTTGTCATCCATGCGTGAGAAGTTTGCTCAAATAAATTCCGTATAGACCGCCGACGATAACTTTAGCTTTGTATACAAACAAAAAATGTCTAAAACAACACAATAGGTAGACAGGTCGCATGTTTTAGAATAGATTGAAAGAAATAAATGTATTTAAAGTAATTTCTTACAAGAGTTTAAAAAATGATAGTTGAAAATGCATTTTATTTTATTTTTGTATTGCAATCAAAGGCTGGAGTTATCACCGGCGGACTGTATGACAGACGCAATAAGACCTATTTGTGGTGGTACTATATGTCCCAAATTTAATAACAATACCAGTATTCCAATATCTCATCACAAGGAAAACGTATTATTGACTCATGTGACTATAAAAACGTTCTACAATAGTTTCCTCTGGAGTTACCAAGCAACCAAGCTACTAAACACTGTTCCCTTCCATTGTCCGGCTAATTTGACTGGACTGAGTACACACATCCCTTTTAATATTTAGTCGATAACACTTAAAAACATACATGTAATAAACTGCATCAGAGATGGTATTCAAAGTACTTGTGTACATTTTTTGTACCTAACACAAGAATACTTTTTGCTTCTGCATTATTCCACTACCACACTTAAAACAGTTGTCTACTTTTTCAGCACACGTGCTACATGAAATTGTATGTTTGCATGGTAGAAATAGAATATGCGCTTTTGAGTCTCTGCATGAAATGCACATTCCCACAGTGTAGCCAGACGCACCTTGTGCACCTGAAAAATTGAAGAGTTTTATACAAAAGTTGCAATACAAACTAGAGTATAGTAAATTCTAGTGCTAATGTGGTTTCCCTGAATTGTCTCAATGAGCAACATCGTGATCGTGTACATGGTCTTGATATTTATGTTACCCACATTGCTTAAAATGAAGCTTGATTTCTGATTATGTCGCCAACAAGTGTTCTGGAGATATATCATTTAAACATGAAAATTGAATAAAACGTAAAGGTAAAGTTTGTTTATTATAGTGTCACCCCTATTGAAAGGGCCAGTCAATTCTGACTTATGAGACATTTTTTCGTCCATGCATACAGTGCCTTCCGAATCCCTTCTCGTAGTGCCGGGTACGAGGCAGAGGTAACCATTTATTTAACTAGCTGGCGGCTATAACCAACCGGTCTCGTCAGTTCCCACCGGCGTCTGCCGAGATTCGAAACTTGTACCTCCCACTTCCTAGGTAGACGCCCTAACCACTCGGCCAAGGTCGTGGTGATTATAGGTACTACATGTATCGGACAATAATTTATAGACAGTATGTATTCACCGTGAAGATGTTCCACTGCTGACGTCACTCGACTTTCTGTTAGAGTTCCTGATAAAATATAAACACAATGTGTTATTGTACCATGCTCGTGTAGGAATTTCAGCATGTAAATACACGCGTAAAAGCTATCTGCCATCATAACAAATATAACTAATTCTGTAATCACATCATTATTTTTAAATTTGTCTTATCTTTTAAGTATATCTAGTACAGTAGTCTCTAGCACTGTAGTTTAATTGTAATTATACTTTGATTTTAGAGAGCAAGACAATAAATTATTTGGTAATACTAAGTCTTTAATAAGGAATATGATAATATTACATATGCACATACCAGATCCTTTCACTTGCTGTACAGCACAAGCAATGTTAGCTTCAGAATGTCCAAGTTTCTTCAAATTACCAAACGCATCTTGTTTAGCCTATAATGGAAACATCACATAGTATGCCTTTTGTTAGATTGCACCCTTTTTTATGTATCTGTATGCTCTACTTAGGTTCTGATTGGAATTATCTTAAATCAAAGCGTTCATTTGTGGTTTGTTTGTTTGGTTCAACTATTAACGGCTCCCGGGTTACATGAAATGTGTTTTGGTACTAAGTTCACATCAGGAGATTGGAATAATTACAAAACAATATTTACTAATATTAACATGTCAGAGGCGAAGAGTTAATGGCATTAGATGCAGTATTCTGGTCAAATCACCATAAACATGTTAATTCACATGAATTCATCCTGATACATCAGTAGTTAGTCAAGATCCCCGACATGCTGACGAAACATACGCTGGATGAACGAGAATTCAGGAATTTTGAATTATTGTAAGATGACAAACAACAAACATACAGATCAAACAGAAGTATGGAAACAATTTCAAAACTATGTGTAAATTTAAAATATAATACAGCTGATCATGAGTAGAAAAAAATCAAGAAATAAATTGAACATGAAACTAGCCTTTGTATGTACACGGTGGGGAATCACGTGGTTTCAATGGTAGGATCCACCAGAAAAATGGCGGCCAAATAGCGTCGACTTAACCCATATTTTGAGGTAAATATATAACATCGAGACTTGTATATTTATGGACACCCCGGCCAGCACGCAATGGCTTCTCCACTGAATCTTTTGGTACCCTGCTTTCCACGATTGATCCCGTAGTTTCCTCAAACACTTCGATATTGTTCCGTAAATAACAAAACACTAGCGGGGTAGACCTCACGATAATGACGATTTTGACCATATTATGACTATGTCTCCTTTATATCATCCGTATTTCAAGCGATTCCAATGTGCGAACATTTCGCCAACATTTTCCAACACAATTACCACCAGAATATCATGAATTTTGGTTTACTGAAAAATTTGACAGTCCATTTGCATGAAAGATAGGATCCACGCTATGGGTAGGACACACGATTGAACCTGAGCAGAGCGCATCCATCATTTGGGTCGGTAGTTTTCTACGGTTCTATCGATCGGAATATGCGGAACGGACTCATAATGTTCATTTATACAAGTATGCTATTAGTCGACAGCTATCGATCGCACGGAACGCTTACCGATTATTTCACTTAGTTGACTGTAACCGTGACATGACGGCCTACTCGATCTGTACTGATTCATCTACGAACATGTCAGATTATTATTAATATATCTAATTAGGTATTACACGAAGAATTTCATAACGATGCGGACTAGACAAATAGCATGAACATTCATATATGTGGAATTGAACAGCTAGTCCAGTCGTAATTTATCGTAATTTATCGTTTGAGATATATCAATGTTCGCTGTGAGATATTTGGTAATATTTTATTATAATTGAAATATTATTTTATATATTTATGGTACCATTATTTTAACCAAATAGCCTTTGCATTACCGCTGGACGGCTAAAAGTGGGAATATGGGAAGTTATAATTATGTAATGGTGGAATGTTGTGGAAAGCTGCTGCTAGCTGTGCGATGTAGGTCGCTATAACTGACGCCTTGAATTCAGTTTTTTCTCTTTCAGCAACTTTTACCACTCGGAATCCCGGATTTAAAGAGTCTGCTACTTTTCAATCAATTAGAACTCACGAATAGTTACAAAGGGCGACACAATTTAACATCTGTTAAAGCCAACGCTTCTTTGCGACTGTTTTAAACAATATTGGCAGAAATAAAATATAGATAAAATATTAATATATTTATAAGACCTGACGTCCACTAGGACCCCGAATGGTTCTCGAAGCAGAAATTCACCAGATCGAGATGGTTCGGCATGCCATCGCGATGTTATGGAATCCTTCCGTATAATTCCGCAACGCCTCTGGTACCTTTCGGGACCGAAAATCTTCGTTTTAAAGTTTTTAAAAAAATGGATGCCGAAGGTCTTGCTTGGAAGTGCTTCAGGAGAGTTTCAGTAAACCATCGGCATTCACTCCGCATCTTCGGGACGCCTTCTGTGGGGTTTCGTATTCATTAGCCATCCCGAATGGTTCTAAATGGAAAGTCGAATCGATGCCGAACGCTTCCCGAAAACGGCGAAGTGATGAGATTAACACACGGAAACTATGCCGATCATGTCATGAACTTGACTGTGTGGTGCAGTGGTAAAATAGTTATAGCTTTCAACCGACTATTTTTTATTTCCAGTGTAAGTTCAAAATACCAGAATGGGAATCGAACCAATTCATTCAGTTCTGAAGAACTCGTATTCATAGTAGCTTAGCCAACTGAGCTATGCGCACTACATGATAAAACCATTTCTAAATGTATCTTTTATGGGTAAATACACCCATATAACCTGGATTACTCCAATGTTAAAAGTATATTTACGCCCGAGTGATTGTGATTGTGATTTATCTATAGTCAAACTAACTTACGAATTTGCGTAAGGTAGATATACGAGCGTAAATTTACGCGACATTTTCCCAGTTGTATATCCCGAATGACAGCTGAAGTGATGCTGTCAGTTTGCCTCTAGGTCGAGCTAGACTACCTTTCGGCAACCTTTCGGCATCGATTCGTAAACCCTTCCGCATATCACACGGTCGGGGGAAACATTCGGGAATAACTCCTGAACTGACGGCATTTAGGCGCGATACGTTCGGCTACTTTGGATAGGCTTCGGCATTTATACTGCGTGTACATGTATACAGCAACCATTCTTACCCCGAACCGCGAATATCGTACTTCCCGAACAAGCACGATGACACGGCTCCGCATATTTTTATTGATACATGATCCCGAAGGGTTCCCGAAACGAGCACATTGTAACCGGCATCCCTTCCGCGTAGCATCGGGGTCTAGTGGACGGCAGGTCTAACCGCAACCCGGCTTTCCAAACGATCGGATCTACCATTGGGCTATTTCGGATAGGCTATGGCATACATACTGCGTGTATACCACAACAATACAATTTGTATACCGATCCGCGAATACTTGCCGAACAACCACGATGGCGAAGCTCCGCCCATTTTTATTAATAAATGATCCCGAAGGTTTTCCGAAACGAGCAGTCTGTAATCGGCATCCCTTCCGCATAGCATCGGGGTCTAAGAGGACGGCAGGTCTAAAACATTATTACATCTACACTTCAATTCTGTCTCAATATATTCATACTGTACACATATTATAACCTAATGGAAACAACTTAGCCTTCAATTCACCCGTGAAATAGTATACTAGATTACCACATACAATATAGTGCAATAGGATACCGGCGATTATCGGTACCGGAGGACAACGGTATTTAACTTTAAGTTACACGTATATACTCGCATAAATAGGTCATCAATATATGCGTCCTCGATTTATAATGGAATTTACGAACTTACCTCGGAACGAACCGTCGATTTCCGATTGTAAACAACGGGGTATTTTGTTCACCACACAAACTACTAAATTGGCCACTTGTGGAGATGATTATTCTAAGGATGAAAGTAAAAATAGATCAAATATGGTTGCTGATTCTATGCCATTTAGGGAGCTCTATAACCTGTTAATTTTCATGGTCTCATTAGGTAGTAAATTAAAATATTGCTGTATCGAAACTTTGTGGGACTTTAAGCTAAGGTGCGACTTTTTCAACGCATTGCTCTGAAAGAAGTGAAAGAAAAAAAATCAACGTGATGACCTATTACATAGAATATTAGACAATATGTGTTAAAATATAACCGATTCATATACGATTAACTGGACAGTCAAGCTATTTCACACGGACTTATTAACACCAAACAGTACTATCATAAGAAGCATATTTCTGCAACACATTGATCGACACACATACACGAATTACGTGAATTGTTTATGCATCAACATTATTTGTTTAAAAAAATAGCTGTCAGACTAACATACCCCGTCGACAAAGGACCACATTACATTTGTATTTGAAAAATCAATCCATCACTTCTTATTTCTAAATGCCAAGGTTGTTCATAAGAGAAAGTTTTAGGAAACTCCAGCAAAAACAGTTACTGTAGGTCGAGTTGCGTTCACTAGAATTCGTCTTTCGAACAGACTGACTGAAGGACAGACAGTATACACCCTACAACTGTGTTGTGTGAGCTTATAAAATTCAATTATAAACAAAATATGCCAGAAAGCATACTAATTACATACATGCACTTGCACATGGACCGTATATACTGATATACTGATACTTATATAGCTTCCTGTATAAATAAACATTATGTGCCCGTTCCGCATATTTCGATCGATAGAACCGTAGAAAACTGCCGACCACACTGATGAATGTGCACTGCTCAGGTTCAATCGTGCGTCCTACCCTTAGCGTGGATCCTATCTTTCATGCAAATTGACTGTTTTATTTTTCAGAAAACCAAAATATATGATATTCTTGTTGTAATTTTGTTTGTAAAATGTTGGCGAAATGTTCGCACTTTGTAATCGCATAAAATACAGATGATATAAAGGAGATAATAAAAATTATGGTCATAATATGGTCAAAATCGTCATTATCGTGAGGTCTACCCCGCTAGTGTTTTTTATTTACGGAACAATAACGAAGTGTTTGAGGATACTACGGGATCAATCGTGGAAAGCAGAGTACCAAAAGATTCAGTGGAGAAGCCATTGCGTGCTGGCCGGGGTGTCCATAAATATACGAGTATCGATTTTATATATTTACCTCAAAATATGGGTTAAGTCGACGCTATTTGGCCGCCATTTTTCTGGTGGATCCTACCATTGAAACCACGTGATTCCCCACCGTGTATGTAGGGAACTCAAAATTGCGTTGACTTTGTCACCACCAAGAGTCTGTTGGACGAAATGACACGTGCTGTTTAATCTAACGTGTTCGCTCCAGGGTGAGTCTTCCAACTGCCAGTGCCAAACTTTCATGCTGCAATAGAAGCAGCAAACTTCATCATCCTTGCCTGAAACATAAAGTTACAAAGGGTGTATTTGTTCAAGTTCATATGCTGAACACTCAATATGTCAAAGTTGTACTTTACCAGAAGCATGAAAAATGACTTGTGTACATATGTACAAACAGCACAATTTGTTTCTTATAGCATAAAGTTCCGGGACACTCCGAAATAATATGGAGTACGATACGTAATTTAACGGCGAATGGTAGAATAAATGACATTTAGTCATTTAGTCTGGTTCCCGGTACGTTAATCGTACATGACATTACTGTTCAGCACACAACTGTAAGATTTAGGGCAGGGAACCAGACTAATTTTCATTGTTCTTACCAGTGCTGAAGAAACCGGCGTCCGCCAAGTCTTGTGGTGTTTGTCCAGTATTAGTTGGCCAATTTTGAAACGTCTGTCGTCTTGATACTGATGTTCTATAATCAGGATGACGCATTTGTCCTTCATAACTTTGTGTTACATCTAAGGCACTTGATTCAGTCGCAAACACACCAGCATCGCACGTATTTAGATGATCGCCCATGTTATCGCAATTTGTTATCCGAAACCTGTAAAATGTTAGTTTAACGTCGACATAAAACCAAATTTGGGAAACCACTGTGTTTAAACATCTAAATATTTACATCGGCCTACAGTATACTTAGTATCCCTTTCATTTTATCTTTTGAGTTGTTTATTGAGGAGAATTGTGTATAAAAACCTTGATAAAAAAGGCCTGTATTCAGTACATCCTGCTAACTCATCTCGAGTGTTAAGAGTCTTCTTATGCAGATCATTTACTAGATCATTACTTATATAAATCAATACATCGCTGGCTTAGAGTGAGAGGGTCGTAACTTTTACAAAATCAATATTTTGAGAAAACAAGAAAACTGTCTGACAATCACTCTTTAATTATGGTTTAAATAAGCTTTTTGAACTTCAGTTTGGTTAACATGATACGATCCGATTTTACTGAAAATATGCTCATAAGGAGCGCCTTATGATGTAGATTACAAATAGGCCGTAAATGGAACTAACGACCTTCTCATTCTAAGCCAGTGATATCTAGACGTTTTATTATAATACTCATTAAGCCGTTATCATAACTAAAATAATCTAGTGGGTAAACCTACCAACATACGAGTAAACACATGCATACTTATATATAGCATATTTCATTATACACTTATACGCACATTAAACTATCGAAATAAGGAGTATCATACTAGTCTATTATCATACCATATCAATGTGAACAAAAGTAAATTAAACTTCCGTTTACGTGTATATGCCTACGCATTATTTGTCCTCTTTGTCAATGTATAGTTCTTCAATTCAATATCATTCAACGTAGACCTTAAGAGTGGTATAACATAATTCCTTTACTGTGTGTCAAATATGTAAGTGGGATCTTTGGAAACGACTGATCAAGTTTCAAAACACCGTGGCTGCATAGTATACAATATATTTATTAATGAAATCTTATATGCTGGATATTTAAACTGTGTACTATTGCATTCATTTGAGTAATCTATATTTGTTCCAACCTATTAAATGTTCTGCCATATTACAAAATAATTAAGTCCAATTTTTAAAATGCATGTAAACGAATCAATAAATTATGCTTCCGAATCGTCAGTTTACGAACTGACAAAATGTGGTATTCCATAATTCCTAAAAGTCGACAGTAGTCGGGAGCACCACGTAACCTACGAGTATATTACATGAACTTGGCGCATGGTTTCAGTATTTGCTTATTCATTATCCCTTAGTCCTTATGTTTTCATAATGGTATAATTTACTTCAACTCGTACATATTGCTTCATACCGGACATGATTTATTGCAAAATTAGAGAAAATTCTGACGGGTACACGTTTTTCTTTGGGTCACTATTTGGAGCAGGAATCGACGTTAGAGGATTGAGTACAAGTCTAAGCCCTTTTATCACATGAAGCTGGCACCCGCTTTGAAATGGATGGTGTGGAAAGGCAATGAATTCCTATAGTTTCGCGATCCATGCTATGACCTATTTCTGCCAAATGTGCAGGTTCAAAATTATTGACAAATAATTAAATAAGTAAAAAAATGATTTATCGTCAATTGTGTTTTTTTTCTCTTTATAGCATAATTTAATGGAAATTTGATAAAATACCCCAATATTTCAACTTGACTGGAAAGTAAACAACCCCATGTCTGTACTTTCATCATTTATGTGCGTCAGAATCAACATAAAAAGCCACCATTTTACACACACTTGATAATAGAACCCTCAATATAATTTCTTAGTGAACCAATAGAAACAGAGATTGCCAGAATGCTATCTATTGACCAGCCAATAAAAATTCACGAAGCGATAAGAAACGAGTCTGGTTTTAGAGGCGAAGGCCACTATGCAAGATGGCTACTTGGAAAATACGACGATTTCTCACGAAGTTTTGCATTCAACATGTAGATAGGGCTTCAGGCATTTGTTTCATTGTAAAACATTAAAACATATTTTCTTATCAGGAATGTTTCAAATACAAGTCTTAGGTTCACGATTCCACAGGAAAACAGGCTACTTGTGTTTCAAAACCGATGGAAAATGATTATAAACTAAAAAGGTTGAATGTAATACTTACGTCGCAAGTAAACAAAGTAATTCCTGTTTTTTTACAACTTGTCAAGTCCTCCATCAAAACTGTTCTACTTCTACTGTAGATCAAGTATTTATATATATATAGCATATTAAGTAGTACATTTGTACTACATTCTTACACATTCAAATACATACGCATTGTCTGATCGCATTTAACTGGAAACCTGAGTGGGGTGAGTGGGTGTTAAATGTGATTTACTAATAAGATAACATAGCTCTTGATATAAGAAATCGAATGAGTTATGTCAGAAATTGATAGTTCATGTCTAATCTTGAGTTGTATGATATTTCTAGATTATCACGCGAAATGTACATAATGCACTAACAAAAGTATGTGTAGTTGAAAACAAGGAAGTTAAATACGTACTGAGAAATCTATTTTTTACTTTAATTCGTAAATCATATATTGAGTTGCTTTATTAATACAGTTAAATATGTAATAGTGGACCCTTGAAGCACATGAACCATGACTTAAACAACCACTATTTTTTATCGAATGCAGTCGACCGTGGCCAAGTGGTTAGGGCGTCTACCTAGGAAGCGGAGCGGGAGGTCGAAGGTTCGAATCTCGACAGTCGCCGGTTGGAACTGATGAGACCGGTTGGTCAGCCGCCAGCAAGTTAAATGAATGGTAACCGTATGCCCATCTCTGCCAGGCGCCCGGCATTACGAGAAGGGGTTCGGGAAGGTACTGTAAGCATGAAATATACGTGCGTATATATCCGAAAGTAATGTCACTCTTCCCGTTGTTTATTTGTTTACAGGCGGATGTTCACAAAAACGATATCAAAATGTGCAGTAATGAAATTTTGATTAATATACAACATGCTGCATTATTAGATTATTATAATTGAATTATCAAATACCTTCAAAATAAACATATGACGTCGTATCGCCGCACACGAATATGACGATTTATTTCATAATCTTAACAAGTTTCTTTTATGCGTTATTATGAAAAATAATTCTCGCAGACCATAATTTTGTGCCGTGTCTGCTGCTAAAAATTTATTGACGTCACTCTGTTTTGAAACTCGTAATATCTAGTTTGCGATAGAAAAAAATCGTGTGTTTTTTTACATATTTACCTGTAATTACGAGGGTCAGCCAAGAAAAACTGAGAGTTGTTAAATAAAACCTCCAAAATGTATATACAATTATAGTTTCTACCATCAATCGTCAAATAATATCCATTGTGGAATTTTGATGAATTCCGTGATCGGATATAGGCTTATAAATAAAGTTGCCAAGCAACCAAAGAACATCACTAGAGTAAGCGTTTGCGCCAGCGACTAGGAGACTGATTTTGTTATCAATTCGTACGTTTATTTCAACTTTATATAGCGTAATTTAGATCAACTAACATTTGTATCTTGTAGAATCGTATATATCAAATAATAATGGGCGTTTGTTACAGAATGGTCACTAAGGCTATTTTGTTTAGTTGCCTAGCAACAATTTTACCCGTATTTTATCGATTTTCTCGGCATGTGTTCTTTGCGTTGCCTTGGTATTCTAAAACTAATCACTGAATTCAAATATTTAGAATGTATCTTATGGAGTCCAGTGACCGTAATAGAAATGAGAAATATAACTTCGCTTGTGAAAAACATCATGCGTTCTTTTGGGTGGGGTAAAATTGTGGTCTCAATACCAACGATTACAGTGATAATTAATAGTTCTATCAAGTATATTTTCTGTATTGGAGGAACAAACCAACCATAATTAAGTTTATCTGATAGACTTATGTATTACAAAACAAAAGATAAGTTTGAAAATGTTCGATATAACTTTATGTTCCCATAGCAACGCGCAATTGTATTCTACAGACAGCGCGGAAGCATACCTTCGAGTTGCCTTCTTCGGTTGCCTGGCAACACGAATCAAATTTTCATACCCATGATTGGTATTTGCCATAACATCGATGAGATACCATATTAAGCGATAATGTATTGACAATATACGAACACTTATTCTCCTGATCATTATTCACCAACTTTTTCTTGACTGACCCTCGTACGACACCTACAAGTATGAAATTGTGCACGAATAAATGAAATATATCTACCTAATTAATACACACTGAAATTTCAGCAACATCAGAAATGAAATAAAAAAGTTTTGTTCATAAGTTTTATCACAGAAATATATTAGTATATTATTAATCGGCTGTTTCACGGTATTTTACGCAGCATTGCTTGCACTATGTTATATGCTCAAAAACAATACTTCTTGAATTGTTATGTTGGTACTAATGTACTAAAAACAGTGTAAGGTCAATGTCCAACTTTTACAGTTAAAATAAAGTTGCTCCTTCAACTTGTAAGTTTATAATTATGCCATTTATGCCCCATATAATGGCTATTTTAGGCGTTATGCTGTAACATTCTAAAAATGAGGAAGTTTGGAGATCAAAATCTTACAAAGTAATAATCACATACCCCTTAAAAAGACCTGAAATTAAAACTGTATTATCTTTTCTGCATTTTGCTTTTTATTTGATATAAATCGGACAAAAAATAAAGAAAAACTGTTAAATACAACAAACTACTCTTACGTTATACTTTTTTGAAACTGAGCATCCTACCTTCATATTACCAGGTGTGGAATATTGCTTTTATACCATTTTTTGTCATTTTATTCATTAATACTTGAAAAAATATATATTTAGGATGAAAAAAGAACCAAAAAGTTATCATAATGGATCAAATTTGAAAAAAAATCATTTTCTATGTGAGGTGTTTTTCGAGACACTTTTTTTGTAGTGTCCGCAACGCCATAGGATTTCAGGAACTACTATAGCTATTCCTGTACAATTATGTGTGTGAATAGACCTCATGTCCACAAAGACATAAACCAAAGGTTATAGCTTTGCTGCACCAACTTTTTGCTCGCCAACAAAAAACCTCACTTGTAGTGTCCGCAACGCCTGTAGTGTCCGCAACGCTGATCATTAAAATAGCATTTATCAGTCTTGTATTGTTGTCTTTTGGATGAAAAAGCTATTTACAATCAAAATTCAGATTATTTTGGTATTTTTCATGTTGAAGAAATGTAAGTTTACTGCTTTCTAGAAAAAAACAGTAGTGTAACAACCAACAAAATATAGACATATTTTACAAAAATATATTTGTATTTTCTTTTAATAAATTAGGTTTCAATTGATTTTGACAGTTTCTTGGGACTATTTGAACCTAATTGATAATTTATATGCCCTTCAATAAAGTATTTTATTGTCTATCAATGATTATATATTTCTGCTGTTTCAATAAAATACATGTAGTGTCCGCAACATTTTGGAAATAACAAAACATTTTTAATACTAACTTCTCAATAAATTTAAGTTAATATATTACATTCACTGTTGTTTAAACTTGTTAGGAAAAGTTTCCGTACAAAAATGGAGGCATAAGTATCAATTATATTTAATTTGATTTAATATCACATATTTTCAAAAAGTAAGAATTATATGTACACATAGATATAAAGTAGACACTTTGTCGTACTTAACCTTGCATTAATATTTTTTTCTAGAACCATTTATGATCTATCAAATTTAATGTAGTAAATAAGTTATTTCTAATATGGCTATCAAAACATAAATATCATTTAGTCCATTTCTTTTTTCATTTGCAAGTTATGATTGGTGAGAATACAATATTGAAAAGACTCCAGATAAAACTTACTTACAAACTCTTATCCATTTTTTAAATATTCAAGGCCTAATTGTCTGGTTATTGGAGCCAATGACAGTGTTCAAGATATTATATATTTACTAAAAAAAATAGAAATCCTGTTTTTCACGAAGTTGATTGAGGATCACAATAAAAATTATTAAGTAAGAGCTGGAAATGCAATTCTTGTCAGTTTTACATTATCCAGTAAGTAATGCAAGACAAGTCTGATTTTGCTGGGTATTAAAATTGTCCGATACAATATGCTCATTGATATCTCCATCAAGTTGGTGAGAATAGCTGTAAATACATGATTGTTCAAGTTGAAAAATGCTTATTAAAAGTTTTATTGATTCTAGGGACAAAAATTATTTTAAAGTGAAAGCAACTTGGACTGAATTTGCTGGTATTCAAACTTGTCCTTGATATTGAGCTTATAATTTTCATCAATTTTGCTATTGATTAGAAGAAAAAGGTTCCAAGTACGAGATCGGACAGCCAAAATCTTCATGGCACCTGAATCATCCATACACCTTGGGTGCTCCCATGATACAGTTCTGCAGTCTTTCGAGACAGGCATGTAAAATGTATCAATATCACAAATTAAATTTCATATCAGATCTATGTCATTTTGTTATTCGTTTGTACATTTACATATAGATGGCAGCTTCATTTATTTTCTTGCATATCATATAAATATGCTGTAGAAGACATAAACTTGCATACTATG
Source organism: Spisula subtruncata (assembly GCA_963678985.1). Classification (NCBI taxonomy): domain Eukaryota; kingdom Metazoa; phylum Mollusca; class Bivalvia; order Venerida; family Mactridae; genus Spisula; species Spisula subtruncata. The sequence goes on from OY787667.1 coordinate 13,293,896, forward strand.
TACAAAAAATTATTAACTAGGTAAAAAACATTACAAACAGTTGCTGGAATAAACAAGTTCACAAAATCATCTTAGACTGTTTTTAAAATTGTAGTGTCTGCATCATTGTAGTAACCTAACAAACCATTTAATCTTATAATTAAAATCAATTTTATACAGTGACTTTTTATTAATTTCAATACTATAAAATGCTGATATTTTTGTAAAACATCTTTTAAGTGCACAGTTTGTATTTGTAGTTTATAAATTTACAATTTTGTAATTCAGGTCAAGGTGCAACTAATTTGAAACTTCTTTCCTGTATGTTATAAAACGTAAAATAATGTATAATTACTATTCCTCTTTAGTATTTATATGTCTGAACACATCTTTATCAACTTAAATTGATCTTTTCAAAAATAACTGATACATTTATAGAGACAATCATGCTTATCTAAAATTTATGATCTTCAGTTTTAAAATATGATGTGTCCGCAACGTTTTCATCTAATTCCTTGGATTGTAGAATTCCTGGTTATTTTTTAAACAGGAATGAAATAAATTGTAGTACTGTTTTTTCATAAAGCAGATTTGTCAAAATAAGGTGACATTATTGATATAAGTCCAAAACTATTTACATGAACAGTTAATAGTCCAGGAGCCAGGTTTCAAAAAGGCCTTAAAATGGATTTTTATTTACCCCATCTGGTAGAAAAAGTCCATTGGTATTTTCGAATAATGCATACATTTAGGCTTCAGAAAAAGGTGGATGCCAGATCTGAAAGTGGTGCAGATTTTTTTAACAGGGGCAACAACTCTTGCTTCCGAGCTAATTTACGAATACACATGGCATTCTTAATTCTGGTGTGAATTTTTTGTTTATGTATATATTGCCATATATGTGGGTGGATATTATTCAATTAATGTTATGCATCAAATGGACATACATACCTGACCAGTTTGATGTCAATGTCAAGGTCATTTCAAGGCCAAAGTGAGAAAAATAGCTAAAAATTGATATTTCACCTCAGTTTTTTCTTCGTATAGCATATATTTGGAATCAAATTTCGTTATTTAAATGATAGACGTGTTGGTAAGTGCATATTCTTTCATTATAAGCCATTTGTTTAATGAAAATAGTCATTTCTTTGTCAAATGGCCATTTAATACATATGCATGCTGGCCGAGGAGGCATTCTTTCGGTCACCCCTCGTATTCTATTTACTAATATTATTAAATTGTTCATGTATATATTGCTACTTATTTGCATGGATATTATTCATTTGATTATGTACATCAAAGGGACAAATATAATTGACCTTTCTTGGGTCAAGGTCAAGGTCAGTTCAAGGTCAAATCGAGAAAAAAAAGCAAAAAATGGGCATTTCCATTCTGTATTTCTTCGTATAGCATTTGATATGAATGTAAGTTGCTTATTAAAATGATAGCTGTGTTGGTTAGTCATATTCGTTCATCATAAGCTATTTGTTCAATAAACAATTGTGTTTTCTTGTGTGCAAATAGCTATTTTGCATATGACAGCTTACGAAAACCTTGCACGACAACCCCTGACATTCTATGATATAATGTGATGTATGTGTTTGTGTATGTAGTGAGACAAACATGTATATTCAGGGATGCTACCAGTATTCATTGATTATGAACATCAAATGTACAATCATCTTAAATAAGTTTGTGGTCAAGGTCATTTCAAGGTCAAATTTAGAAGAATAGCTTCAAAAATGATATTTTTTGTCTCAGATCTGTAGTTCTTTTTCGCATGTATGTTTTAGTGTTATATATGAACATTGTAATATCAATATCGTATTGAAGGTTGTTTAAAATACTGACCATTACAAGGTCAGTATCAATGTCCTTTCAAGGTAAACTGTGTTTTGTAATGATCCAGTAAAAAGTTATGTGTTTGCTCATTTGTTCTTTTTACAAGCAATACGGAATATTTTGTACATGTGTTTAATTGTAGACGTTATAATTTGGCTGGGTGTGTAATAATGTATTGAAATCCATTCTATTAGCTGCGAGTGTTATAAGTTATGTTACCAATTTTCTAGGGCTCTTTTCAGCTGTTAGGCCGCTAAAGCACCCTTTGACATTTCAACTTTCCCTTGCTACCTATGGAAACCTACACTCGTGTCTCCCTGGGAAGACTATTGGTTTGGCAGCCAACATAAATCTGCGCCCATGAATAGACACTGCCCTCACAGGTACCATTTTACACCATGGTGGAGATTAAGATAGATTAACCAGTGGTCCAGAGGGGGATCGAACCCGGGACCTCTCGATCCCGAAGCGCGCGCCCTACCTCTAGGCAACCGCTCCACACATTATGAAAATCTTTAACGAGAACACACGTTAATCTGTGTGTCGGCTTGTCGGTAGATGAAACGGTTTCCGAGTAAACGCCTTCCTAATGATTGATCCTACTATCCTTAGTCTTTTGGTAAGTTGGTTGGTATTAAACAGCAAGTAGCAATGATCCTGATATCAGCATGTCAGGACCACTATTGTCTTAAAATGAATGAACACACCAAGTGGTTTCCGACCAATAAATCCAAAACGATTGGACTTTGGATATTAAGTAGAGTTTGGTTACCATCATTAGATGCCCCATTGATTACAAATTTCTTTGTACCAAGAATAAGGAATGTAATGGATGTACCAAATATGTTAGTCAACCTATATGGACTAGGATAAGTAAACTGCATGGTAGTGAGAACCCCTTTAAGTCGGATATGGATGTGGCGGTACTTGATTGTGGTGTATATTCGATGGAGCATTGGCTGACCGATCTGGCAGATGGTAATGCTTACCTCCTAGGATAAGGATAGCTGCATAAAGTAGCGATTGGTAACCCGCAATGGCCAAGTCTATAATGGTTTACTTGGTGGTGAGCTTTGAATAACTGTACAATACAGTAGTGATTACCAAATGTGGTATGAGGTAGCTGTAAGCTGTGATAGTGGGTACACTCATAGGCCATACTAGTAGGGCCTGTATTTTGCAGTGAAGCATATCAGATAACGCCAGATATGACTGTACTAGTTGAGTATCCATTTGGAATTCAATAAAATAATTTGAAATCCAGAATGGCTAAACCAATGATATATACTCGTATGTACCCCACTAAGTGAAGTTTGCTCTGTGAAAGGAGAACGAAGACATTTGGTAAATAGACAAAGAAACTGTTAAAGTGCTATTTGGATTTGGACACCCTGAATGTCCCAGGATGTTTTGTGTGTTAAGTATTATACAGTATCAAATGATAGCTGGCTCAAGACCTGATGATGTGTGACATTGGATAGCTATACATGTACTTGGCAATGAGGAATACCGCATATAGTATAACCTGAAAATGGCAGTACACCGCGGGGTGGACCAACCCTTATGGCCTGGTATGGACATGCAATGTTGTGGTATCTATTCCCAAGGGTCGGGGGTATCTGTATCCTGTAGCCATGTTTATCTATTAGGAATTGGAAGGGTTCTACTTTGTATCAATGGGTATCCTGTAGAACCAGGTATGGCTGAATTATGTGGTGGTGCGTACAGCGTATGATGCCGTAAGGCTTCTAAAATATTATGTCGTAGTGGATACATGTACGCTATTAGGCCTGAGATGGTTATACACAGTGCTGTTACTACTTTGTCTGGGGTGCCTATATTCCGTTGTGTGAAATGCACGTATCTGTGGCATTATTTACTTATTGCAGTGCTAAATCACTTTGGTCATTGCAGTGGTGACTACACTATAGGAGTTATGTTGTACTAGTATTTTCCATAGGACCAGGACTGTCTGCCCTTAATGGTTATGAGTACCACATCAGAATCTAGTGTGGTTCACAACACTGCCAGTTACAGCTTTCACAGGATCTATGACGTACACATTACTACTAAGTACGGGCATCAGATGTCTATGTTGGTACATACCCCTGTAAGGAATATACATATCATAACCAATTTAGTACTAGCTACCACAAATGAAATATCTCATCACATACCGTAATGATACTCAATAGCACCATAGATTATAGCTATACAGGCATCGAATGCTAAGTTATGTGTTATGCACAAGTCAATATTTTGACTAGGAGTCGATGATGCTCATCATGATGTTATTCAGTCATATCATGCCTGATATTTAACTACCGCTGGATACACCTGTCATAGGCCGTACGTATTGCTGTATTATGTGTTGGGGGTACGCCATATTGTCCTTGTGAATGTGAACAATGGTTATTGTGCCCTAGAGAGTTACAAAAAGTAGCTCATAATGGGTCTCCAAAGAGACTGGAAATCCTGATGGATTTAATGATAACATATACATGAGAACACTTCCAAGCAGTGGCCCTGTGAAACAACGGCGTATATAAATAGTCCGAGACTGGCATAAAAACAGACAGGCATAGTGATTTTGAAAGCATTTATAAGTTATCTTGCATACTTGCTTGAACTTAAACAAAATTAATGGTCGTTTAGGCAATATTGTGTACAGTCCATTTAATAAACAATGAAACAAATCAAATTTGCAGTTTCCTAATAAAGTTGAATTCAAGCATACGTGAGAATTACAAATACAGAGTGGACAAATCAATTTTTACCTATTTTCTTACTTCGATCCTGAAACGACTTTAATGCCAAAGTGGTTTAGATGCTTGTCCATTTGATGTCCATAATATAATGAATAGTATTCGTGAACATATGACTCATATTATAAATAAACACATAAATCACATTAGATCATAGAATCCCAGGGACTGTCGTAAAAGTTTTCGTAAACTGTCGCATGCACAAAATGGATATTTGAACAATGAAAATGAACATTTTCATTAAGCAAATTAGTTATAATGAAGGTATATAAACTAACCAACACATCTATCATTTAAATAAGCAAATTAAATTCATATCATATGATATACGAAAAAAAACGAGTGGAAATGTCCATTTTTGCTATTTTTCTCGATTTGACCTTGAACTGACCTTGACCCCAGAAGGTCAATTATGTTTGTCCATTTGATGTCCATAATCAAATGAATAATATCCGTGCAAATGTGTAGTAATATATACATGAACATTTAAATTATATTAGATCATAGAATACAAGGGGTGGTCGAAAGAATGCCTTCTCGGCCAGCATGCTTATGTATCAAATGGCTATTTTGACAAAGAAATGATTGTTTCTTTAAACAAATGGCTTAAAATGAAAGAATATGAACTAACCAACACAGCTATCATTTTAATTAGCATCCTACATTCATATCAAATGCTATACGAAGAAAAACGGAGTAGAAATGTCCATTTTTTGCTTTTTTCTCGATTTGACCTTGAACTGACCTTGACATTGACCCAATAGAGGTCAGTTATGTTTGTCCATTTAATTTCCATAATCAAATGAATAATATTCATGCAAATATGTAGCAATATATACATGAACAATTTTATCATATTAGAACATAGAATACCAGGGGTGGTCGAAAGAATGCCTTCTCAGCCAGCATGCATATGTATGAAATGGCCATTTTGACAAAGAAATGACTATTTTCATTAAACAAATGGCTTATAATGAAAGAATATGTACTTACCAACATGTCTATCGTTTAAATAACGAAATTTGATTCCAAACATAAGCTATATGAAGAAAGAACTGAGGTGAAATATCAATTTTTAGCTATTTTTCTCACTTTGACCTTGAAATGACCTTGACCTTGACCTCAAACTGGTCAGTTTTGTATGTCCATTTGATGCATAACGTTAATTGAATAATATCCACCCACATATATGGCAATATATACATAAAGAAAAAATTCACACTAGAATTAAGAATGTCATGTGTATTCATAAATTAGCTCGGAAGCAAGAGTTGTTGCCCCTGTTAAAAAAATCTGCACCACTTTCAGATCTGGCATCCACCTTTTTCTGAAGCCTGAATGTATGCATTATTTGAAAATACCAATGGACTTTTTCTACCAGATGGGGTAAATAGATTTTGAATTTCTTGCACCAGCTCCTAGACTATAAGGTTTTAAGTTTATTCAATTTTATCATATGATATGAAACGGCTGAAAATTCAATAATTTATCAATTTTAAATGTTATACTTAAAATTACTGGTGACTAATCTGTAAGCACTTTGGCTAAAGTGAAATCAAATGTTAGGAGCTTAACTTTGTCTATAATTATTAAAAAATTCTTATATAACACCATTTACATATATGTGCTCAGGACACATGAGAGCTTGGTATGTTGTATGCGATTTTGAGAAAACTAAATGAGATTACACAAAGATTTTTCAGACTTTGCACCTTTGGAAATGGTATGTTTGGAAAATTCACAAGCCATAAGGAATTAAACACTTTGAATTTTTGACTAATTTGTTACAGTTGTGTGTAAAATACCGTGAAACAGCCGAATGTCTATGTAACATATTTGTAGTGTTGTATGTTTTGTATGAAATATCAAGTTAGAAGACTTGATACTTGCAACTACGGAATACCGTTAGGGCCATCGTGGTTACACATTAAAATCCAGAGGGCGACAATGCGATAGTGCGATAGTACGATGGCGACAATGCGATAATACGATGGCGACAATGCGATAGTACGATGGCGACAATGCGACAACGCGATAGTATGATGGCGACAATGCGATAGTACGATGGCGACAATGCGACAACGCGATAGTACGATGGCGACAATGCGATAGTCATATCGTACTATCGCCATCGTACTGTCGCATTGTCGCCATCGTACTATCGCGTTGTCGCATTGTCGCCATCGTATTATCGCATTGTCGCATTGTCGCCATCGTACTATCGCATTGTCGCCATCGTACTATGGCGTTGTCGCATTGTCGCCATCGTACTGTCGCATTGTCGCCATCGTACTATCGCGTTGTCGCCATCGTATTATCGCATTGTCGCCATCGTACTATCGCGTTATCGCACTGTCGCTATCGTATTGTCGCACTATCGCATTGTCGCATTGTCGCCATTGTACTATCGCATTGTCGACTATCGCCAATCGACTACTGAGTCCAAAAACTAGGTTTCATCGACTCAATACAAGGAATAATCCTGTGAAGTTTGACTAACCTTGCTCAATGTAAGGTCATGTGACCTTGACCTTTTGCCTACTAACCCCAAAGTGTAGGTTTCATCTACTTAATACAAGCAATCATCCTATGAAGTTTGAATACCTTAGGTCAAAGTAATCTCCAGTTATTGAGCCAAAATCCTTTTCTATCATAAGGTCACAGTGACCTTGACTTTTCGACTGATAAGTATCATCTACTGAATATAAGCAATAATGCTATGAAGTTTCACTTCCATTGGTCAAATTGTTCATTAGTTATTTAGCTGCAACTGTGTTTTAATGTAAGGTCACAGGGACCTTGACCTTTGATCTACTGATCCCAAAAACATTAGGCTTCATCTACTTAATACAAGCAACCATCCTGTTAAGTTTGACTACCCTAGGTCAAGGCAATCTCTAGTTATTGATCAGAACAAAAAGGTCTACGGACCGGCCCATCAACATTTGCAAAACAATATACCCCCACTTCTTTTCAGTTATTATTCACAGAGTTATCTACTCGCGCCTTTTGATGGGGAGTGTGATCATAAACACGTATGCAAAGTTTCAAGGCAATATCTTGAAGGACTTGAATTTAAGGACAATTTATGTCAAATATCTAAGGTCTAGGAAATGTGGTTCTGGTATAGATTTTTAGTTTTTCCCATCCGAATCCAGAGATGCCCCGAGGAGGGGTCTATCTGATCCCTGGGGTTATGATTTAATCAAACTTAAAATTGGTAGAGGTCCATTAGACCATGCTACATGTCAAATATCTAAGTTCTGGCTCTTGTGGTTCTGGAGAACAATTTTCGAGTTTTCCTATACAAAACCATATATGCCGCGGGGCCAATCTTACCCGGTGGTCATGATTTTAACAAACTTGTCCCCTAGACAATGCTTCACACCAAATATTCAAGCTCTGAGCCTTGCTGCATCGTAGAAGATTTTTTAAAAATTTGGCTGCCATGGAAACCAGAGTTCCTCATGAAATTCCATTTTTGAACAACTTTGAAATGGGACCACTAAGGGATCATTACTACCAAATTTGGTACCAATTGACCCAGAGGTTTAGGAGAAGTATATTTTGTAATTTGAGGCAAAATTTTGACGGACACATGGATGGACAGTCTGATGACAGTTTCCACAAAATCTCAAAAGCTCACAATGTCACAGTGTAACAGGTGTGCTAAAAATTGGACTGGTACGAAAATTTTAACCAACGACAACACCGTGGTAAGAAGAGCTCCGCTATTCCTTGAATAGTCAAGCTAACTAGAACTCCACACAATGAGATCTATATATGTATCAAGTTTCAAGTCAATATCTCAAATACTTTTAAAGATATGCTCCGGACAAAAAAATAAGTATTTTAAATAACAAAGGACAATTACTCAACAAGAGGGCCATGATGCGACAATGCGACAATGCGACAGTACGATGGCGACAATGCGACAGTGCGATAGTACGATGGCGACAATGCGACAGTGCGATAGTACGATGGCGACAATGCGATAGTACGATGGCGACAATGCGATAATACGATGACGACAGTACGATAACGCGATAGTACGATGGCGACAATGCGATAGTACGATGGCGACAGTACGATATGACTATCGCATTGTCGCCATCGTACTATCGCGTTGTCGCATTGTCGCCATCGTACTATCGCATTGTCGCCATCGTACTATCGCGTTGTCGCATTGTCGCCATCGTACTGTCGCATTGTCGCCATCGTATTATCGCATTGTCGCCATCGTACTATCGCACTATCGCATTGTCGCCCTCTGGATTTTAATGTGTAACCACGATGGCCCTAACGGTATTCCGTATGCAACAGCCTATTTTACAGTCACGTGATACGCCTAACGGTATACTTACATATTTGCAACCCAACGAACATTAATTTCCAGTTCTCAAATTAAGCACTCATTTGAACATGATGCTTTATTCTCAATTTCAGCAACAACTTGATGACAGATAGGTCCAGGGAAGTTATACTGATTATAGATTATGTATTTCTCTAATAAGGAATATCAAGGGAAGCAACTCTGAATTACCACAGAACACTTTTAAGTCACTGATGTCTGATAGATATATAGGAATATGATAATATGAGTATACATGATTCTTTTTTCAAATGTACGTTTTTTACACTCCGTCAACTGTGATGAAATCAGATTGAGTTTACAAGTTTACAATAACGTTATATCTTTGGTATTTGTATAAAATTATAGGTTACTTCATTAATATAAATAAGTGTGTAAAACACGTTATTTATTCGTTAATTTTTGGGTACGTAGTTATTAGCGGTAATCGGAAATCTGAATCAGAAAATCTGATTTAGCAGAATTTTACTATTTGTATGATTATGTTTAAACCATTTATCAAATGTTTATAATACATGTTCTATGTTAAATCACTGAAAAGTGGAAATAAAGAGTATATATTGAACTTGTCATTAAAATGCTTTATTGTGTCAAATGAACATATTTTAATAATAATCAAGATAAAAAATCAGAATTACATTTACGAAAATACGAAAGTCTCGCTTTTTTGCCGTCGTCGTTTTTTTGCTTAATTTTTAATTATTTCGACGGTATCGCACTAAAATAACACTACATCATGTTTCAAACTTGCTATAACCGGTGACGGTGTTTCCCTGCGAATCCGTCCAGTAGTTATTACTTTATTATAAATCTTATCTAATTGACCCTGTGTTTTTGTTACAAGTCTCGCTACGTTTTTCGCGAAATAATCAAACAAAATAACGCTTGATGCATTTTACGTTCTGTATTTCCATTTTTATTTATACATTATTTAATGTACAATTTATTTCTGCGTTTAATGATATAATTTACAGTTTGCTAGGTCGAGTGAAGCAATAATTATCAGAACAGAACAGAACAGAACACATCCTTTATTTTCAGCACAGATTACATAGTAATGACAAGTGCATTAAATATATACAGAAATGATATAAATGGATAATGGCGGTGTGACATGTAATAAGTATTTTCAACAATAGAGAACATATTTCAAGAAAACATCGTTGGAAATTGTTTGCTGTTGGTGGCGTTTTCGCGTGTGCCTCGCCGGGCGTTTTGACGTTACGTCTTATGTATCAACATTCTGATCACCTATTCTGGTTCCCGGCATCCAATCTGTTCAGTATAGCATCAAGGGGAGGGAACTCCAGACTATCTGATCACCTCGGTTTTTATCCAATGGAAAATATTTACCGGAGACAAGCGGAAATGGCCGAGCTTTTACGATTGATGTATCAACTGAAAGAGAGCTTCCCTTTGACCGTTAAAAATGAAATCAGGCGGGGCGATCTCTGCTCTGGAGTAATGTCAATTTTTCGCCACCTGATAGTGAAGTTATCGCTGTGTTGAAGCAACAATGACTTCATATATCGCCATTTTTATATCAAATAATTCAACAAAATGGAGTATGACCTTGAGATATTGCGACAATTACACGTGACGCATCGTCCCATGGTTGTCAACAAACATTCCAGGTTATCAGCGTGACCTGTTTATGCGAGATGTTTTGATATGTTTGTTTGAACTTCAGAATGTGACATTTGATATACTGATATACTGATATATTGAATAAATTGATGTGCAGTTTGTCGTGGAGTGAACTTATGTGCTGAATTGTATCGAATGTTTTCATGCGTGAAGAAGATGCAGCCCGGACAAGTCTTGGACAAGTTGTGTTATGTTATGTTGTTAATGTTTTCCGTGCTCGGCTGGTTAGGTTTGAAGCTGCATTCCTTGTCCAATTTCATCAAATATGTTTGGTTTGACGACCAAGTTACTCTCACAACAGTCGAATTTCTTCAAACTAAAAGTCATGTCCTTCAGTTAGCCATGTTGCGGCTGGTACAGCTGTCTCGTCGGCGTAGACATGAATGTACATGTACGATGATCCGTTTAAAAAATGCGCAAGTCAGTTGCATCCACGGCCCACTATGTGCTATCCTCGGTGACGGGTGGTGGATAGCCGAAGAAACCGTTTTGTTTTTACCTTTCAGCTTTACCGCACTGCCGGGGAAATTTTCTCCGACCCAATACCCCGGGTACAATATATACACGTATATAGTTGTCAGGGGCCGGGGACATATCAGATATTTTATCGTCGGCTCACCCCGCAGGCCGGGGGATTGCGGGTTTTTTCCAACCCAAAACTAAATAAGCTCAGCCCATTCCCGGGGTTGGGCGTGGATGCAACTAACTGAAGCATAAGTATGACTTTTTATTGCGTCCCATTCTCATAAACCAGTGGTTAGTCAAGTACCTAGACACCTATGTAAGTGAAAAAAATACGCTGGTTGAACGAGAATGTTGCGTCCTAAACTTACAAAACTGTCCTAAAGTTTGGTGCATAGCCTTTATTTGCCAGTCGCGATGGAGCGACGATACAACAACAACAAAAGTAAGATGGTGAAAACGCAAAGGCATGATAAAATCGTGAGGCTATAAGGTTAAAATGCAGTTTTCACCAGCGTGTAATCACAAATGCATCTGTTTAATAAATACCTGCAATAAAACAATTGCTTGTTCATACGAAACACTGTACTACATATAATTGACGCCAACACAACACATTATTTATTCAATTCTTGTTTAATTGGTACTATTGCTGGTACACGTATATGTATAGAAATCAAATTAGTAATGATGAGTAGGAAATGTTACTAGAATAAGGACCGTGTTCATTTTAGCACATACACGTGGATGAATAAAAACGCCATGATAGGCAGTGCCTTGGTTATACAGTAGTAAAAACTTTGTTTTACGAAGGAAGCACAAAGTATGCACATTAAGATTATACACAACATGTACGGACTTATTTACTTAATGCATTATGGCCTTCCAATTATATTTGTATTATATAAACATCAATGATATAATTATAAATACATTTACACCCCGACAAACACTCGGTAAATAACGAATATACAGTAAAACTTGGTTATCTTGAGGAGACATCGGACAGATACAATGCTCGATATAAACCATGTGCTTGTAATATTGATGCTCATCATAAAGGTGCAAATTCGTCGGAACTTAAAAAATTTGATCGACATAGACCAAGTGCTCGTATTATCGATTCTCGTCATAACGAAGTTTTATTGTATTTCAATGTAGATAAGAACAGTAATTTAGGAGGATACAACAATTACATACATATCTCATTACAAAAACAACAAGAAAGCGTCAATATAACTGACCATAATCGAAATGTATAAAATCACTTATTTAAATCCATGCGACAAGCACAATTCTAAATCAACTGAACTTTTATTATTCACTTTATGGCAAGTCAAAAACACTTTCGTCAGAAAAACCGTTCCAGTGGTACACAGTAAACAGTTTTCCAGGAAGATGTTTTATTTTCTCTAAATCAGCATTTAGTCGCGAACTATATTATTACAATCATTATTTGTTATCAGAGTATATACGAATTCAATATATCAAAACGTTCAATTACATTAATGTAATGTTTGTAAACCTCTCCAAGCTTGACTTTACATTATCAAACACGAGTCACTCGATCGTCGGCGCCTCCGGGTCGTTTCCCTCTCTTGCTGAGCCAACAATGTCTGCATGGGTTGGGTATAGTTGTTTCTTAGCCAGCTCATTTTGAAGGTCATAATTTTCGTCACCCTTTTCCTCTGCCCACCAATCAAAATACTTCCGGCCACCATCAAGTGTTTATTGACAGCTTCTATTTTGTAAAACTCATTATTGCGTTCTCCGCACATATCGTCGTCCTGAAAGATGCATTTGTTCAGCAATATTTCCGGTTTTAGCAGCATACACACACCAATCAACGTGCTTACATCGGACGCGTCAAGTGATCTATAGTTCGCGTATCTCCGAAGCCTATTAATATCTGAGTCGTCCTCAAGTTGAAGAACGCTGCATACGCTATCTAAATAATACATCAATTTAGCTTTTGGATCGTCCGGAACGGAGGCCGATGTGCCGGTTTTTCTCAATCCGATTTCAGTCCTACTGAAAGCCGCCATTTCTTCTGTATTTGTATAGAAGTATACGCGTTGTGATTAAAAATTCTCAACGAGCTAACAATTGCCAATTTGGAAGTGAACAATAAACAACCACACGAATATATATATGAGCGAAATCAGGAGGTTAAGTAATACCGTTTCGTTGAATCAAACAAGGAAGGTGACATTGGGTGTCTACTTCGAATTTGTTATCAAGTCGGTCAAATATATTATGAAACGAAATGACAAGATTTTTCACCTTAAAATAAATTAAAATGGCGAAACGTGCGTAGTGTGATATACTTGCTAAAACAAGGAGACGTATATACAGGAATAAAAATGTGTTAAAAGATGAAAATATGATAAAAAAAACCTGACTGAAGCCTTGGTATTGTACATGTATATTAATCATATGATGGTAAACCGTAGTATGCTGAAGTCAAAGCAATGCCTTCCCATTTGGATTTCCATAACCGTAAAAGGTTCAATTAACCATAACTCATATAACCCCATATGGACGGGGAATGCACATTGAACAGAAACGACAATATGTGCACTGTTGGTTTTGTCGTCTTGATGAGGTTATGTATATAAAAAATTAAAAATACGTTATATTTAAGTGTTCAGGTAAACAGATACGAACATTGTTGTGTTATTTTTCTACAAGCACGTGACGATACTCGCGCATATTGTTCATCTTATGATTTCATATATAAATCGTGTCATATTTACTTTACAGTATATCTCGTGATGTTTTTCAGGAAATGTAAACACTGTACGAGAGGCGTTCAAAAATAAACCGGATTGGATCCCTCATGTGTACAGTTTTAAAATTGTACAAATATTACTACATGATATTGAATCGGTATTCAGTTGGGGAAAATAATACCCGATCCATCGCGTAATTCTATCATGTCCTTTCATAAAAGTCCATTTTGAAACCATTGAACATTTTTGTAACACGCACCCAGCACAACCCATCAATAACCACTGATGTGGACTACAGAATCACAGGTGGCAGTATCAGTGTTTGGTCCGCAAACGATTAAAAAAATAATAAAAATATATATATATATAAAAAAAATCCGTACTGAGCTCATTACCTTGATAGTGTACATGGAGTTAGATAGACAATCGATATATATATACGGTCTATGTAGTGTATTAGCTCAGTGACGGATTTTTTCTTTTTATTTTCCAGACACTGATACTGCCACCTATGTACAGAATAGGCTACTAGTATATCTTCATTAATATCCTATCGTAAGGTTTCAAACATCGCCAAAACATAACTTGTTACATGATTAACGTTGACTGTAAAAATGACGATATTTGAACGTTAGATGCTGAAAAAACAGAGGTTGTACTTCACGAGGGACAAATTTGGAACGCAAAAGTTACATCACCGGAACGTAAGGAAAAACTGACAACCAACAAGTTCCGTCAACAGCAAGGTGATTTACGCTCGAAATCGTATGAAATTATCGTTACTACAATAGGACAAATTACTGCAGTTATTTCTTTGGTTGTAGAATGTCTGAAAGATCTTAGGGATGGTTGTTCAGGCGTGAAATACAGGTTAGTAAATAGGAAATCACTAAAACGTTTGTGACGTCAGTTATCGCGACATTGTCAAAATTTTAACGTTTCATAGTACGGATTTTCGCCCAGATATTCGATTAGGAGATCCGAATAAATACATGAGATTCTCACAAAATATCTACGTGTGTAGCTCTGTGTGGTACAAGCACGTAATCACCGCCATTGTCATTATAAACAATGCATTGCATAGTTCTTTGCTTTACACTAACGACGTGTAAAATAGCGCGAAGTCACTTTGTGCGCCGAGTCAACTACCGGTATGTTCGTGCTCGAACCGCAAATATATTCACCTTCATAGTTTATTATTTGAAGAAAAAGGATCGATATTTAATAAGATATACAATTAGATTTTTAGTATTTAACAATGCGGGTTTTATCGCAAGAATCCTATTTCTTTTGCGCATACGGTTAGAGAATTGCTGTGTAAGGGAGCCCAACAGGTGATACACGGTGTTTAACGGCGTTTTACAAACAGTAGCCAATTTTTTACTTGTTCTGAAATTGTATTGAATCATGAAGGTGTGTTAAAATTTATTGATTGAACCCAACAGTTATCACGTACGTGGTTAAACATATAACCGTCATTGTTCGACTACTTGGAAATCTAGTGCATTTTATTCGACTATAGATTGCCATTCCTATTGGTTAAAAGATAGGCAGACGTTATTCTTTTCATAGATTATTTGAAACTGGTTTATCTCATTATTTGACCATTTAAAAAAAGGCAATACCAAACGACAATACATGTACATTGAATCCTGAAGAATAATTATGGTGTTCTCGTGTATGATAGGTATATGAGTTTATATTAAAATAGTGCTGATGTTTAATGTTGTGCATGCTGCATTATTCGTGTATTTTTAAACGTGTTAAAACACGCCTGTTATTTGATTAATGTTAATACAGTCTCTATTGCAACTGTTGCAAAAATCTCAACATTATTAATTTGAAGCAATTAGATATTATACATACATGAAGCCAAACATTTGGGGAAAGGTAATTAGTAGAAACTGGAAAAAAACTCAACAGAAGCAGTGTCGTTATTAACAAACGCTTGAAGGTCTACACACGCACGTCGCAAAAAATTCCCGCTCAAAGAATAACAGAGCCACTTTCAAACCTATCATGTTCATAATTATTTAAAACACTCTTTTAAGCGCTCATTCCATCATACACGCCGACGGTCACCATGAAGTCCAAATTCAAGCCTGCTCATTTTCACTTGCTTTAGACACTCTGTATGAAATTAGTTGATTTCCGGGAATTGATTGCAATGAGTATAAGGTTGAATTATATAGATTTGTAGTACGGCAATAAGGAGTACAGTAATCCGATTTACATGTGCATTTTACAATAGCAATTAATGATACCAGTTAAGTTGTATAGTAATTCGATAAGTTATACAGTGATTTGGTTTACACGCTGTGTTAAAGGTATGGATGTGTTTGCACGGACCTTTGTAGTGTAGAGTTATGGCCCTTTCCTACCACAGTTCAATGATATATGTTATGATGGGGTCACCCGTGGCCATGGATACATTGCTAGTTATCGTTCGATCATTCAGCCAATATATTACTGGATGACGATTTAAAGATGAATGGTTTCGTCATAATTTGTCTATACTTAACAACACTGCCTTTGGTCATGTGAAGACCACTCGAGTATGGTTACGCCCCCAACAAGAGGTTTAGGCAAATAACTAGTACCAGTGTGACTATATTATATAGTATTATATACACCATGCTGTAAAATGGTACCTGTGAGGGCAGTCTCTATTCCTTGGCGCCGCAGATCGATGTTGGCTGCCACACCACAGGAGAGAAATAGTCTCCCCAGGGAGACACGAGTGTAGGTTTCCATATGTAGCCCAATGACCAGGGGGGTTAAAATGTCCAAGGGTGCTTGAGCGGCCTAACAGCTGAAAAGAGCCCTAGAAAATTGGTAACTTAACTTTTTTTCTTATATCACACCAGTGACCGGTTGTAATCGTAAAAACTCTGCTAGTTCCGTTTGTCTCCAGTCCATTGAAATACATAAAAACTGAGGTGATCAGAATGTAATTTGATGATATGGAGACAGTTATCTGACTAACTCCCAGATACATGTACTAGTAACTAGTATAATAACATATTCTGAACTGAGCCTCTTTCAGTAATCGAACTCGAGTCTACTGGTTGGCTACTTAGTACTCAATCTTTATTATAATAATATGTTAGTCTAGATGGGCCTCAATTGTTCACATGTTAATTTTATAGTTTCCTTGCGTATGAAACATTTATGCATCTGGTACTTCAAAGACTTGGTTTAAACGCTAATTAACAATGTTCATTTGTATTTGATTCATATTTCAAAGTACTGTAGATATTACATGTTCACACGAATTTACCAGTTCCCGTTGCGCATGCGCCAAGTTTTATAATATATATCCACCATTAGCTAAGTTCTACTCAAATCAAAGTTCTTATTTTGGGCATCAATATGGTACGAATAGCGTTTCTAGTGTCCATATTGGCTGTGTACGTTGTAGGGCTGCCAAAAGTTTTCGAGAGCGAGGCGGAAGTCGTGGGACCTCCAAGCTGGATTGTTCATGGTAAGTGAATATGTTTAAAAAAACAAAATTGCTAACGTAACTTTACGAGATTCTAAACAAAATTTCAAAACAATATTTTCTGTAAACATTTTGCATATTGAATAAGATAGACTTAAAGGGACTCAACTCCAGTTGGTTAATTGCAAAATTTATCAAAAAGCTCTCTTAGAATTTTCAGAATTGTCATGTTACATCTTCAATTATTTTCAACGCAAAATGATTGCTTCAAATTGGGATGCCTATGTGCTGATACGCACACCCTCATTAAAATGAAAGTGTTGCATTCAAGCCTCCACGATAGCCTAGTTGTGGAGCGTTCGCTTCGAGTACGGGAGAACCCGGGTTCGATCCCAAGCCGCGTCGTACCAAAGACGAAATAAAATGGTACAATCAATTACCTTTCTTTGACGCTTAGCATTGAAGGGAATCTGGCTTCTCTTCTCTCATACCCTTGTGACAATGGAAAACGTCAGGAAGTTGGTGTCGAGTGTGATTAATATAAATCAGAAACCTAAATTGATATAAACTAAGTCACGTCACTGTGAAATCAGAAAGCGGTCCCCTTTTAGCATTTTGTGCTTTACTTAGTATGAGGATTGAAACGGACAACATTTCCAACGTTATTCTTGCTTCTTTGGTCCTTTTCAATAGGGCTTATCAGTTGCCAGGAAAATGCAGTATTATCACAATGCAAACCAAACGCAATACAAGCATGTTTCGAAATTAACAGAAACAGAGTAGAAGGTATTTGGATATTTGCATGTTGTACATAACTTTTCCCCAATTAACGCAAGGTGGACAATAATATTAATGTTTTGGCCCTTATCCAACTTTGAGTACTCGTATATGATATAAGGATAGGAATTGGGCATCCCTGGTTATTATCACTGGGATGGGACTTGTCATAATGACTCTTTCGAAGATATTTAGATCACTTGCCATTCATGCAGTGATAAAACCGATTGGCCATGCACTACAACTGACGCAGTAGAACGCACACAAGAGAGCACATGTGGTATCTAATGGAGCAGTTGTTAATGACATACCTGGTACAACATTAACAGTACTAGTTTAAGTACTGAACTACATGTACTTAATTTACATTACAGAACGGCGCGATATGGTGCCAATGAGTGCGGAAGCGAGAAAACAATGGGAACAGTCTCCCTATGGAATACTTACGAAAATAGCAGACGAAAAGCTTCAGTCTCGCGACATTGTGCCTCCAAAATAGATGGTAAATATTATGGTGAATATTGCAGAGCTTGGGAATTCATTTCAAAATTAAATGGGTTTTCCAATGTGTTGTGGATGATATTATAGCTTATTTCTTGTATCATTCTGGTGATAGTGGTGTCAACCTGGGATATTTCCCATTGCCATAGGGCAGAATACTCGTAGTTCCATTTTGCACCGTTTGTGTTAGACTTGGTCACACACATACAATGTACTACTAAGAAAAATACTAACGGAAATCGAAGGGAAATGCTTCAGTATGACTGCATTATATGTATTATTATACACTATCTTCTGTATAGTAACTGATATATATCGATAAGTATCGATCTAACAGCAGATGCCTGAGGGAAGATTAGCCACACATGACTGGTTTTATGACCCGGTGTATCACACAGACTCGCAGATAACAATAAACACAGTGCACTAAAGAAGGGTAACCCTTGATACAAACAGATAACACCCGGAAATTGACTTAATTCCCTTGATTTCCCTTATTTGGGGATGGTTGTAAAAGTTGGCCATGCGAACCTAAATTTTAAAAAATGCATTTTACTATTTTCTTTATCGTTTATTAAAACTTTATTCGTCACGTTACGTTTCATAGATTACACATATTCTAAATACATATCTGTGACATAATGTATTCTAACAGGTCCCGATCTCCCGAAGCATCTCAATCTGAGTTCGATCTCACCTCAAATATCGGCACGTCTATGTGTTTCCATGGACATTGGATTCAGAAAAATTGGCATTACAAAACAGGAACATTATTCTAAACTTTAGTCATTTACAATCTTAGAGGTTAAACTCCAGATTTATCTCTAAATCAGTCTCTAATTTGAAAAAAAATATTTGTTGTAGGTAAATAACCACTAAATGCCTACGCGGACCAAATTCAGATACAGTCAAATAGTCCGTTAAAAAACTTTAAAGCGGCTGAAAATGGGGATATGTCTTGACAAATCAGCATCAGAATCATGAAATTGGTATTAAATGCTTTGTATGCATGTATGTGATGTAGTGAAATGGTTTTATTCAGAAATATTTTGTATTCTGGCTTAAATATGAAAGTGAAAGTAAAGTTGGGGCTAACGGACAGTGAGTAAATCCGTACATGTGAGAAAATCTGTTCACCGCGTTTGACGAACCAAATTTTTCTTATATGATACATGACCCCCTGATTTTTTTTCATTTTCTTCAAGCTGGATGCTATTTCTATTGATTAAAAGATTTTGAGAGGGCCCCATGGACAAAAAGTTGACATTTTTTTTGGCTGACCTAGGTCACTTTACATTGAGTTAAAGAACAACTCTATTTGGTGGTTTGTGACCTAAAGACATGCAAAATTCCTTTAAAATCATGTTTTCATTTTTTTGCATTTAAATGAATAGAAATGCACTCAAGATGGGGTTTTAACCATTTTTATCTGTGTAAAATGTCTAAAAAAGTGAAAATTTAGATTTTTATCATGAAAAATCCAGAAAAGTTCAGATTTATTTTTTCTTGAATTGACATTTTTATGTGAATGTTGCCCTCATTTTAGTACCAGACAAGGATAATTGTGATTTAAAATGAAGAATAGACATATAATTAGGCATCTAAAGCAAAATTGGGGTTCAGAATACCATTTTAGCACAATTACAACCCCATTTCATGTCACTATTCATACTATTTGACAGGCGCTGACCAAATTTCTCCTTAAAGGCGCATATGCGGGTTTGTAATTTTTTCTGGAATTCAAGCCCAATTTGTCTAGAATTGATTGTTTTGTGCTGCATATATATAGTAGCATTGAAAAAAGTGCAAAAAACACTTAAACAACCCAAAAAGGGTTGCCTTAAGGTAAATAACCACTAAATGCCTACGCGGACCAAATTCAGATACAGTCAAATAGTCCGTTAAAAAACTTTAAAGCGGCTGAAAATGGGGATATGTCTTGACAAATCAGCATCAGAATCATGAAATTGGTATTAAATGCTTTGTATGCATGTATGTGATGTAGTGAAATGGTTTTATTCAGAAATATTTTGTATTCTGGCTTAAATATGAAAGTGAAAGTAAAGTTGGGGCTAACGGACAGTGAGTAAATCCGTACATGTGAGAAAATCTGTTCACCGCGTTTGACGAACCAAATTTTTCTTATATGATACATGACCCCCTGATTTTTTTTCATTTTCTTCAAGCTGGATGCTATTTCTATTGATTAAAAGATTTTGAGAGGGCCCCATGGACAAAAAGTTGACATTTTTTTTGGCTGACCTAGGTCACTTTACATTGAGTTAAAGAACAACTCTATTTGGTGGTTTGTGACCTAAAGACATGCAAAATTCCTTTAAAATCATGTTTTCATTTTTTTGCATTTAAATGAATAGAAATGCACTCAAGATGGGGTTTTAACCATTTTTATCTGTGTAAAATGTCTAAAAAAGTGAAAATTTAGATTTTTATCATGAAAAATCCAGAAAAGTTCAGATTTATTTTTTCTTGAATTGACATTTTTATGTGAATGTTGCCCTCATTTTAGTACCAGACAAGGATAATTGTGATTTAAAATGAAGAATAGACATATAATTAGGCATCTAAAGCAAAATTGGGGTTCAGAATACCATTTTAGCACAATTACAACCCCATTTCATGTCACTATTCATACTATTTGACAGGCGCTGACCAAATTTCTCCTTAAAGGCGCATATGCGGGTTTGTAATTTTTTCTGGAATTCAAGCCCAATTTGTCTAGAATTGATTGTTTTGTGCTGCATATATATAGTAGC
Organism: Spisula subtruncata; assembly: GCA_963678985.1. NCBI lineage: Eukaryota > Metazoa > Mollusca > Bivalvia > Venerida > Mactridae > Spisula > Spisula subtruncata. Next base: position 13,315,189 of record OY787667.1, read on the forward strand.
ATTGAAAAAAGTGCAAAAAACACTTAAACAACCCAAAAAGGGTTGCCTTAAGGTAAATAACCACTAAATGCCTACGCGGACCAAATTCAGATACAGTCAAATAGTCCGTTAAAAAACTTTAAAGCGGCTGAAAATGGGGATATGTCTTGACAAATCAGCATCAGAATCATGAAATTGGTATTAAATGCTTTGTATGCATGTATGTGATGTAGTGAAATGGTTTTATTCAGAAATATTTTGTATTCTGGCTTAAATATGAAAGTGAAAGTAAAGTTGGGGCTAACGGACAGTGAGTAAATCCGTACATGTGAGAAAATCTGTTCACCGCGTTTGACGAACCAAATTTTTCTTATATGATACATGACCCCCTGATTTTTTTTCATTTTCTTCAAGCTGGATGCTATTTCTATTGATTAAAAGATTTTGAGAGGGCCCCATGGACAAAAAGTTGACATTTTTTTTGGCTGACCTAGGTCACTTTACATTGAGTTAAAGAACAACTCTATTTGGTGGTTTGTGACCTAAAGACATGCAAAATTCCTTTAAAATCATGTTTTCATTTTTTTGCATTTAAATGAATAGAAATGCACTCAAGATGGGGTTTTAACCATTTTTATCTGTGTAAAATGTCTAAAAAAGTGAAAATTTAGATTTTTATCATGAAAAATCCAGAAAAGTTCAGATTTATTTTTTCTTGAATTGACATTTTTATGTGAATGTTGCCCTCATTTTAGTACCAGACAAGGATAATTGTGATTTAAAATGAAGAATAGACATATAATTAGGCATCTAAAGCAAAATTGGGGTTCAGAATACCATTTTAGCACAATTACAACCCCATTTCATGTCACTATTCATACTATTTGACAGGCGCTGACCAAATTTCTCCTTAAAGGCGCATATGCGGGTTTGTAATTTTTTCTGGAATTCAAGCCCAATTTGTCTAGAATTGATTGTTTTGTGCTGCATATATATAGTAGCATTGAAAAAAGTGCAAAAAACACTTAAACAACCCAAAAAGGGTTGCCTTAAGGTAAATAACCACTAAATGCCTACGCGGACCAAATTCAGATACAGTCAAATAGTCCGTTAAAAAACTTTAAAGCGGCTGAAAATGGGGATATGTCTTGACAAATCAGCATCAGAATCATGAAATTGGTATTAAATGCTTTGTATGCATGTATGTGATGTAGTGAAATGGTTTTATTCAGAAATATTTTGTATTCTGGCTTAAATATGAAAGTGAAAGTAAAGTTGGGGCTAACGGACAGTGAGTAAATCCGTACATGTGAGAAAATCTGTTCACCGCGTTTGACGAACCAAATTTTTCTTATATGATACATGACCCCCTGATTTTTTTTCATTTTCTTCAAGCTGGATGCTATTTCTATTGATTAAAAGATTTTGAGAGGGCCCCATGGACAAAAAGTTGACATTTTTTTTGGCTGACCTAGGTCACTTTACATTGAGTTAAAGAACAACTCTATTTGGTGGTTTGTGACCTAAAGACATGCAAAATTCCTTTAAAATCATGTTTTCATTTTTTTGCATTTAAATGAATAGAAATGCACTCAAGATGGGGTTTTAACCATTTTTATCTGTGTAAAATGTCTAAAAAAGTGAAAATTTAGATTTTTATCATGAAAAATCCAGAAAAGTTCAGATTTATTTTTTCTTGAATTGACATTTTTATGTGAATGTTGCCCTCATTTTAGTACCAGACAAGGATAATTGTGATTTAAAATGAAGAATAGACATATAATTAGGCATCTAAAGCAAAATTGGGGTTCAGAATACCATTTTAGCACAATTACAACCCCATTTCATGTCACTATTCATACTATTTGACAGGCGCTGACCAAATTTCTCCTTAAAGGCGCATATGCGGGTTTGTAATTTTTTCTGGAATTCAAGCCCAATTTGTCTAGAATTGATTGTTTTGTGCTGCATATATATAGTAGCATTGAAAAAAGTGCAAAAAACACTTAAACAACCCAAAAAGGGTTGCCTTAAGGTAAATAACCACTAAATGCCTACGCGGACCAAATTCAGATACAGTCAAATAGTCCGTTAAAAAACTTTAAAGCGGCTGAAAATGGGGATATGTCTTGACAAATCAGCATCAGAATCATGAAATTGGTATTAAATGCTTTGTATGCATGTATGTGATGTAGTGAAATGGTTTTATTCAGAAATATTTTGTATTCTGGCTTAAATATGAAAGTGAAAGTAAAGTTGGGGCTAACGGACAGTGAGTAAATCCGTACATGTGAGAAAATCTGTTCACCGCGTTTGACGAACCAAATTTTTCTTATATGATACATGACCCCCTGATTTTTTTTCATTTTCTTCAAGCTGGATGCTATTTCTATTGATTAAAAGATTTTGAGAGGGCCCCATGGACAAAAAGTTGACATTTTTTTTGGCTGACCTAGGTCACTTTACATTGAGTTAAAGAACAACTCTATTTGGTGGTTTGTGACCTAAAGACATGCAAAATTCCTTTAAAATCATGTTTTCATTTTTTTGCATTTAAATGAATAGAAATGCACTCAAGATGGGGTTTTAACCATTTTTATCTGTGTAAAATGTCTAAAAAAGTGAAAATTTAGATTTTTATCATGAAAAATCCAGAAAAGTTCAGATTTATTTTTTCTTGAATTGACATTTTTATGTGAATGTTGCCCTCATTTTAGTACCAGACAAGGATAATTGTGATTTAAAATGAAGAATAGACATATAATTAGGCATCTAAAGCAAAATTGGGGTTCAGAATACCATTTTAGCACAATTACAACCCCATTTCATGTCACTATTCATACTATTTGACAGGCGCTGACCAAATTTCTCCTTAAAGGCGCATATGCGGGTTTGTAATTTTTTCTGGAATTCAAGCCCAATTTGTCTAGAATTGATTGTTTTGTGCTGCATATATATAGTAGCATTGAAAAAAGTGCAAAAAACACTTAAACAACCCAAAAAGGGTTGCCTTAAGGTAAATAACCACTAAATGCCTACGCGGACCAAATTCAGATACAGTCAAATAGTCCGTTAAAAAACTTTAAAGCGGCTGAAAATGGGGATATGTCTTGACAAATCAGCATCAGAATCATGAAATTGGTATTAAATGCTTTGTATGCATGTATGTGATGTAGTGAAATGGTTTTATTCAGAAATATTTTGTATTCTGGCTTAAATATGAAAGTGAAAGTAAAGTTGGGGCTAACGGACAGTGAGTAAATCCGTACATGTGAGAAAATCTGTTCACCGCGTTTGACGAACCAAATTTTTCTTATATGATACATGACCCCCTGATTTTTTTTCATTTTCTTCAAGCTGGATGCTATTTCTATTGATTAAAAGATTTTGAGAGGGCCCCATGGACAAAAAGTTGACATTTTTTTTGGCTGACCTAGGTCACTTTACATTGAGTTAAAGAACAACTCTATTTGGTGGTTTGTGACCTAAAGACATGCAAAATTCCTTTAAAATCATGTTTTCATTTTTTTGCATTTAAATGAATAGAAATGCACTCAAGATGGGGTTTTAACCATTTTTATCTGTGTAAAATGTCTAAAAAAGTGAAAATTTAGATTTTTATCATGAAAAATCCAGAAAAGTTCAGATTTATTTTTTCTTGAATTGACATTTTTATGTGAATGTTGCCCTCATTTTAGTACCAGACAAGGATAATTGTGATTTAAAATGAAGAATAGACATATAATTAGGCATCTAAAGCAAAATTGGGGTTCAGAATACCATTTTAGCACAATTACAACCCCATTTCATGTCACTATTCATACTATTTGACAGGCGCTGACCAAATTTCTCCTTAAAGGCGCATATGCGGGTTTGTAATTTTTTCTGGAATTCAAGCCCAATTTGTCTAGAATTGATTGTTTTGTGCTGCATATATATAGTAGCATTGAAAAAAGTGCAAAAAACACTTAAACAACCCAAAAAGGGTTGCCTTAAGGTAAATAACCACTAAATGCCTACGCGGACCAAATTCAGATACAGTCAAATAGTCCGTTAAAAAACTTTAAAGCGGCTGAAAATGGGGATATGTCTTGACAAATCAGCATCAGAATCATGAAATTGGTATTAAATGCTTTGTATGCATGTATGTGATGTAGTGAAATGGTTTTATTCAGAAATATTTTGTATTCTGGCTTAAATATGAAAGTGAAAGTAAAGTTGGGGCTAACGGACAGTGAGTAAATCCGTACATGTGAGAAAATCTGTTCACCGCGTTTGACGAACCAAATTTTTCTTATATGATACATGACCCCCTGATTTTTTTTCATTTTCTTCAAGCTGGATGCTATTTCTATTGATTAAAAGATTTTGAGAGGGCCCCATGGACAAAAAGTTGACATTTTTTTTGGCTGACCTAGGTCACTTTACATTGAGTTAAAGAACAACTCTATTTGGTGGTTTGTGACCTAAAGACATGCAAAATTCCTTTAAAATCATGTTTTCATTTTTTTGCATTTAAATGAATAGAAATGCACTCAAGATGGGGTTTTAACCATTTTTATCTGTGTAAAATGTCTAAAAAAGTGAAAATTTAGATTTTTATCATGAAAAATCCAGAAAAGTTCAGATTTATTTTTTCTTGAATTGACATTTTTATGTGAATGTTGCCCTCATTTTAGTACCAGACAAGGATAATTGTGATTTAAAATGAAGAATAGACATATAATTAGGCATCTAAAGCAAAATTGGGGTTCAGAATACCATTTTAGCACAATTACAACCCCATTTCATGTCACTATTCATACTATTTGACAGGCGCTGACCAAATTTCTCCTTAAAGGCGCATATGCGGGTTTGTAATTTTTTCTGGAATTCAAGCCCAATTTGTCTAGAATTGATTGTTTTGTGCTGCATATATATAGTAGCATTGAAAAAAGTGCAAAAAACACTTAAACAACCCAAAAAGGGTTGCCTTAAGGTAAATAACCACTAAATGCCTACGCGGACCAAATTCAGATACAGTCAAATAGTCCGTTAAAAAACTTTAAAGCGGCTGAAAATGGGGATATGTCTTGACAAATCAGCATCAGAATCATGAAATTGGTATTAAATGCTTTGTATGCATGTATGTGATGTAGTGAAATGGTTTTATTCAGAAATATTTTGTATTCTGGCTTAAATATGAAAGTGAAAGTAAAGTTGGGGCTAACGGACAGTGAGTAAATCCGTACATGTGAGAAAATCTGTTCACCGCGTTTGACGAACCAAATTTTTCTTATATGATACATGACCCCCTGATTTTTTTTCATTTTCTTCAAGCTGGATGCTATTTCTATTGATTAAAAGATTTTGAGAGGGCCCCATGGACAAAAAGTTGACATTTTTTTTGGCTGACCTAGGTCACTTTACATTGAGTTAAAGAACAACTCTATTTGGTGGTTTGTGACCTAAAGACATGCAAAATTCCTTTAAAATCATGTTTTCATTTTTTTGCATTTAAATGAATAGAAATGCACTCAAGATGGGGTTTTAACCATTTTTATCTGTGTAAAATGTCTAAAAAAGTGAAAATTTAGATTTTTATCATGAAAAATCCAGAAAAGTTCAGATTTATTTTTTCTTGAATTGACATTTTTATGTGAATGTTGCCCTCATTTTAGTACCAGACAAGGATAATTGTGATTTAAAATGAAGAATAGACATATAATTAGGCATCTAAAGCAAAATTGGGGTTCAGAATACCATTTTAGCACAATTACAACCCCATTTCATGTCACTATTCATACTATTTGACAGGCGCTGACCAAATTTCTCCTTAAAGGCGCATATGCGGGTTTGTAATTTTTTCTGGAATTCAAGCCCAATTTGTCTAGAATTGATTGTTTTGTGCTGCATATATATAGTAGCATTGAAAAAAGTGCAAAAAACACTTAAACAACCCAAAAAGGGTTGCCTTAAGGTAAATAACCACTAAATGCCTACGCGGACCAAATTCAGATACAGTCAAATAGTCCGTTAAAAAACTTTAAAGCGGCTGAAAATGGGGATATGTCTTGACAAATCAGCATCAGAATCATGAAATTGGTATTAAATGCTTTGTATGCATGTATGTGATGTAGTGAAATGGTTTTATTCAGAAATATTTTGTATTCTGGCTTAAATATGAAAGTGAAAGTAAAGTTGGGGCTAACGGACAGTGAGTAAATCCGTACATGTGAGAAAATCTGTTCACCGCGTTTGACGAACCAAATTTTTCTTATATGATACATGACCCCCTGATTTTTTTTCATTTTCTTCAAGCTGGATGCTATTTCTATTGATTAAAAGATTTTGAGAGGGCCCCATGGACAAAAAGTTGACATTTTTTTTGGCTGACCTAGGTCACTTTACATTGAGTTAAAGAACAACTCTATTTGGTGGTTTGTGACCTAAAGACATGCAAAATTCCTTTAAAATCATGTTTTCATTTTTTTGCATTTAAATGAATAGAAATGCACTCAAGATGGGGTTTTAACCATTTTTATCTGTGTAAAATGTCTAAAAAAGTGAAAATTTAGATTTTTATCATGAAAAATCCAGAAAAGTTCAGATTTATTTTTTCTTGAATTGACATTTTTATGTGAATGTTGCCCTCATTTTAGTACCAGACAAGGATAATTGTGATTTAAAATGAAGAATAGACATATAATTAGGCATCTAAAGCAAAATTGGGGTTCAGAATACCATTTTAGCACAATTACAACCCCATTTCATGTCACTATTCATACTATTTGACAGGCGCTGACCAAATTTCTCCTTAAAGGCGCATATGCGGGTTTGTAATTTTTTCTGGAATTCAAGCCCAATTTGTCTAGAATTGATTGTTTTGTGCTGCATATATATAGTAGCATTGAAAAAAGTGCAAAAAACACTTAAACAACCCAAAAAGGGTTGCCTTAAGGTAAATAACCACTAAATGCCTACGCGGACCAAATTCAGATACAGTCAAATAGTCCGTTAAAAAACTTTAAAGCGGCTGAAAATGGGGATATGTCTTGACAAATCAGCATCAGAATCATGAAATTGGTATTAAATGCTTTGTATGCATGTATGTGATGTAGTGAAATGGTTTTATTCAGAAATATTTTGTATTCTGGCTTAAATATGAAAGTGAAAGTAAAGTTGGGGCTAACGGACAGTGAGTAAATCCGTACATGTGAGAAAATCTGTTCACCGCGTTTGACGAACCAAATTTTTCTTATATGATACATGACCCCCTGATTTTTTTTCATTTTCTTCAAGCTGGATGCTATTTCTATTGATTAAAAGATTTTGAGAGGGCCCCATGGACAAAAAGTTGACATTTTTTTTGGCTGACCTAGGTCACTTTACATTGAGTTAAAGAACAACTCTATTTGGTGGTTTGTGACCTAAAGACATGCAAAATTCCTTTAAAATCATGTTTTCATTTTTTTGCATTTAAATGAATAGAAATGCACTCAAGATGGGGTTTTAACCATTTTTATCTGTGTAAAATGTCTAAAAAAGTGAAAATTTAGATTTTTATCATGAAAAATCCAGAAAAGTTCAGATTTATTTTTTCTTGAATTGACATTTTTATGTGAATGTTGCCCTCATTTTAGTACCAGACAAGGATAATTGTGATTTAAAATGAAGAATAGACATATAATTAGGCATCTAAAGCAAAATTGGGGTTCAGAATACCATTTTAGCACAATTACAACCCCATTTCATGTCACTATTCATACTATTTGACAGGCGCTGACCAAATTTCTCCTTAAAGGCGCATATGCGGGTTTGTAATTTTTTCTGGAATTCAAGCCCAATTTGTCTAGAATTGATTGTTTTGTGCTGCATATATATAGTAGCATTGAAAAAAGTGCAAAAAACACTTAAACAACCCAAAAAGGGTTGCCTTAAGGTAAATAACCACTAAATGCCTACGCGGACCAAATTCAGATACAGTCAAATAGTCCGTTAAAAAACTTTAAAGCGGCTGAAAATGGGGATATGTCTTGACAAATCAGCATCAGAATCATGAAATTGGTATTAAATGCTTTGTATGCATGTATGTGATGTAGTGAAATGGTTTTATTCAGAAATATTTTGTATTCTGGCTTAAATATGAAAGTGAAAGTAAAGTTGGGGCTAACGGACAGTGAGTAAATCCGTACATGTGAGAAAATCTGTTCACCGCGTTTGACGAACCAAATTTTTCTTATATGATACATGACCCCCTGATTTTTTTTCATTTTCTTCAAGCTGGATGCTATTTCTATTGATTAAAAGATTTTGAGAGGGCCCCATGGACAAAAAGTTGACATTTTTTTTGGCTGACCTAGGTCACTTTACATTGAGTTAAAGAACAACTCTATTTGGTGGTTTGTGACCTAAAGACATGCAAAATTCCTTTAAAATCATGTTTTCATTTTTTTGCATTTAAATGAATAGAAATGCACTCAAGATGGGGTTTTAACCATTTTTATCTGTGTAAAATGTCTAAAAAAGTGAAAATTTAGATTTTTATCATGAAAAATCCAGAAAAGTTCAGATTTATTTTTTCTTGAATTGACATTTTTATGTGAATGTTGCCCTCATTTTAGTACCAGACAAGGATAATTGTGATTTAAAATGAAGAATAGACATATAATTAGGCATCTAAAGCAAAATTGGGGTTCAGAATACCATTTTAGCACAATTACAACCCCATTTCATGTCACTATTCATACTATTTGACAGGCGCTGACCAAATTTCTCCTTAAAGGCGCATATGCGGGTTTGTAATTTTTTCTGGAATTCAAGCCCAATTTGTCTAGAATTGATTGTTTTGTGCTGCATATATATAGTAGCATTGAAAAAAGTGCAAAAAACACTTAAACAACCCAAAAAGGGTTGCCTTAAGGTAAATAACCACTAAATGCCTACGCGGACCAAATTCAGATACAGTCAAATAGTCCGTTAAAAAACTTTAAAGCGGCTGAAAATGGGGATATGTCTTGACAAATCAGCATCAGAATCATGAAATTGGTATTAAATGCTTTGTATGCATGTATGTGATGTAGTGAAATGGTTTTATTCAGAAATATTTTGTATTCTGGCTTAAATATGAAAGTGAAAGTAAAGTTGGGGCTAACGGACAGTGAGTAAATCCGTACATGTGAGAAAATCTGTTCACCGCGTTTGACGAACCAAATTTTTCTTATATGATACATGACCCCCTGATTTTTTTTCATTTTCTTCAAGCTGGATGCTATTTCTATTGATTAAAAGATTTTGAGAGGGCCCCATGGACAAAAAGTTGACATTTTTTTTGGCTGACCTAGGTCACTTTACATTGAGTTAAAGAACAACTCTATTTGGTGGTTTGTGACCTAAAGACATGCAAAATTCCTTTAAAATCATGTTTTCATTTTTTTGCATTTAAATGAATAGAAATGCACTCAAGATGGGGTTTTAACCATTTTTATCTGTGTAAAATGTCTAAAAAAGTGAAAATTTAGATTTTTATCATGAAAAATCCAGAAAAGTTCAGATTTATTTTTTCTTGAATTGACATTTTTATGTGAATGTTGCCCTCATTTTAGTACCAGACAAGGATAATTGTGATTTAAAATGAAGAATAGACATATAATTAGGCATCTAAAGCAAAATTGGGGTTCAGAATACCATTTTAGCACAATTACAACCCCATTTCATGTCACTATTCATACTATTTGACAGGCGCTGACCAAATTTCTCCTTAAAGGCGCATATGCGGGTTTGTAATTTTTTCTGGAATTCAAGCCCAATTTGTCTAGAATTGATTGTTTTGTGCTGCATATATATAGTAGCATTGAAAAAAGTGCAAAAAACACTTAAACAACCCAAAAAGGGTTGCCTTAAGGTAAATAACCACTAAATGCCTACGCGGACCAAATTCAGATACAGTCAAATAGTCCGTTAAAAAACTTTAAAGCGGCTGAAAATGGGGATATGTCTTGACAAATCAGCATCAGAATCATGAAATTGGTATTAAATGCTTTGTATGCATGTATGTGATGTAGTGAAATGGTTTTATTCAGAAATATTTTGTATTCTGGCTTAAATATGAAAGTGAAAGTAAAGTTGGGGCTAACGGACAGTGAGTAAATCCGTACATGTGAGAAAATCTGTTCACCGCGTTTGACGAACCAAATTTTTCTTATATGATACATGACCCCCTGATTTTTTTTCATTTTCTTCAAGCTGGATGCTATTTCTATTGATTAAAAGATTTTGAGAGGGCCCCATGGACAAAAAGTTGACATTTTTTTTGGCTGACCTAGGTCACTTTACATTGAGTTAAAGAACAACTCTATTTGGTGGTTTGTGACCTAAAGACATGCAAAATTCCTTTAAAATCATGTTTTCATTTTTTTGCATTTAAATGAATAGAAATGCACTCAAGATGGGGTTTTAACCATTTTTATCTGTGTAAAATGTCTAAAAAAGTGAAAATTTAGATTTTTATCATGAAAAATCCAGAAAAGTTCAGATTTATTTTTTCTTGAATTGACATTTTTATGTGAATGTTGCCCTCATTTTAGTACCAGACAAGGATAATTGTGATTTAAAATGAAGAATAGACATATAATTAGGCATCTAAAGCAAAATTGGGGTTCAGAATACCATTTTAGCACAATTACAACCCCATTTCATGTCACTATTCATACTATTTGACAGGCGCTGACCAAATTTCTCCTTAAAGGCGCATATGCGGGTTTGTAATTTTTTCTGGAATTCAAGCCCAATTTGTCTAGAATTGATTGTTTTGTGCTGCATATATATAGTAGCATTGAAAAAAGTGCAAAAAACACTTAAACAACCCAAAAAGGGTTGCCTTAAGGTAAATAACCACTAAATGCCTACGCGGACCAAATTCAGATACAGTCAAATAGTCCGTTAAAAAACTTTAAAGCGGCTGAAAATGGGGATATGTCTTGACAAATCAGCATCAGAATCATGAAATTGGTATTAAATGCTTTGTATGCATGTATGTGATGTAGTGAAATGGTTTTATTCAGAAATATTTTGTATTCTGGCTTAAATATGAAAGTGAAAGTAAAGTTGGGGCTAACGGACAGTGAGTAAATCCGTACATGTGAGAAAATCTGTTCACCGCGTTTGACGAACCAAATTTTTCTTATATGATACATGACCCCCTGATTTTTTTTCATTTTCTTCAAGCTGGATGCTATTTCTATTGATTAAAAGATTTTGAGAGGGCCCCATGGACAAAAAGTTGACATTTTTTTTGGCTGACCTAGGTCACTTTACATTGAGTTAAAGAACAACTCTATTTGGTGGTTTGTGACCTAAAGACATGCAAAATTCCTTTAAAATCATGTTTTCATTTTTTTGCATTTAAATGAATAGAAATGCACTCAAGATGGGGTTTTAACCATTTTTATCTGTGTAAAATGTCTAAAAAAGTGAAAATTTAGATTTTTATCATGAAAAATCCAGAAAAGTTCAGATTTATTTTTTCTTGAATTGACATTTTTATGTGAATGTTGCCCTCATTTTAGTACCAGACAAGGATAATTGTGATTTAAAATGAAGAATAGACATATAATTAGGCATCTAAAGCAAAATTGGGGTTCAGAATACCATTTTAGCACAATTACAACCCCATTTCATGTCACTATTCATACTATTTGACAGGCGCTGACCAAATTTCTCCTTAAAGGCGCATATGCGGGTTTGTAATTTTTTCTGGAATTCAAGCCCAATTTGTCTAGAATTGATTGTTTTGTGCTGCATATATATAGTAGCATTGAAAAAAGTGCAAAAAACACTTAAACAACCCAAAAAGGGTTGCCTTAAGGTAAATAACCACTAAATGCCTACGCGGACCAAATTCAGATACAGTCAAATAGTCCGTTAAAAAACTTTAAAGCGGCTGAAAATGGGGATATGTCTTGACAAATCAGCATCAGAATCATGAAATTGGTATTAAATGCTTTGTATGCATGTATGTGATGTAGTGAAATGGTTTTATTCAGAAATATTTTGTATTCTGGCTTAAATATGAAAGTGAAAGTAAAGTTGGGGCTAACGGACAGTGAGTAAATCCGTACATGTGAGAAAATCTGTTCACCGCGTTTGACGAACCAAATTTTTCTTATATGATACATGACCCCCTGATTTTTTTTCATTTTCTTCAAGCTGGATGCTATTTCTATTGATTAAAAGATTTTGAGAGGGCCCCATGGACAAAAAGTTGACATTTTTTTTGGCTGACCTAGGTCACTTTACATTGAGTTAAAGAACAACTCTATTTGGTGGTTTGTGACCTAAAGACATGCAAAATTCCTTTAAAATCATGTTTTCATTTTTTTGCATTTAAATGAATAGAAATGCACTCAAGATGGGGTTTTAACCATTTTTATCTGTGTAAAATGTCTAAAAAAGTGAAAATTTAGATTTTTATCATGAAAAATCCAGAAAAGTTCAGATTTATTTTTTCTTGAATTGACATTTTTATGTGAATGTTGCCCTCATTTTAGTACCAGACAAGGATAATTGTGATTTAAAATGAAGAATAGACATATAATTAGGCATCTAAAGCAAAATTGGGGTTCAGAATACCATTTTAGCACAATTACAACCCCATTTCATGTCACTATTCATACTATTTGACAGGCGCTGACCAAATTTCTCCTTAAAGGCGCATATGCGGGTTTGTAATTTTTTCTGGAATTCAAGCCCAATTTGTCTAGAATTGATTGTTTTGTGCTGCATATATATAGTAGCATTGAAAAAAGTGCAAAAAACACTTAAACAACCCAAAAAGGGTTGCCTTAAGGTAAATAACCACTAAATGCCTACGCGGACCAAATTCAGATACAGTCAAATAGTCCGTTAAAAAACTTTAAAGCGGCTGAAAATGGGGATATGTCTTGACAAATCAGCATCAGAATCATGAAATTGGTATTAAATGCTTTGTATGCATGTATGTGATGTAGTGAAATGGTTTTATTCAGAAATATTTTGTATTCTGGCTTAAATATGAAAGTGAAAGTAAAGTTGGGGCTAACGGACAGTGAGTAAATCCGTACATGTGAGAAAATCTGTTCACCGCGTTTGACGAACCAAATTTTTCTTATATGATACATGACCCCCTGATTTTTTTTCATTTTCTTCAAGCTGGATGCTATTTCTATTGATTAAAAGATTTTGAGAGGGCCCCATGGACAAAAAGTTGACATTTTTTTTGGCTGACCTAGGTCACTTTACATTGAGTTAAAGAACAACTCTATTTGGTGGTTTGTGACCTAAAGACATGCAAAATTCCTTTAAAATCATGTTTTCATTTTTTTGCATTTAAATGAATAGAAATGCACTCAAGATGGGGTTTTAACCATTTTTATCTGTGTAAAATGTCTAAAAAAGTGAAAATTTAGATTTTTATCATGAAAAATCCAGAAAAGTTCAGATTTATTTTTTCTTGAATTGACATTTTTATGTGAATGTTGCCCTCATTTTAGTACCAGACAAGGATAATTGTGATTTAAAATGAAGAATAGACATATAATTAGGCATCTAAAGCAAAATTGGGGTTCAGAATACCATTTTAGCACAATTACAACCCCATTTCATGTCACTATTCATACTATTTGACAGGCGCTGACCAAATTTCTCCTTAAAGGCGCATATGCGGGTTTGTAATTTTTTCTGGAATTCAAGCCCAATTTGTCTAGAATTGATTGTTTTGTGCTGCATATATATAGTAGCATTGAAAAAAGTGCAAAAAACACTTAAACAACCCAAAAAGGGTTGCCTTAAGGTAAATAACCACTAAATGCCTACGCGGACCAAATTCAGATACAGTCAAATAGTCCGTTAAAAAACTTTAAAGCGGCTGAAAATGGGGATATGTCTTGACAAATCAGCATCAGAATCATGAAATTGGTATTAAATGCTTTGTATGCATGTATGTGATGTAGTGAAATGGTTTTATTCAGAAATATTTTGTATTCTGGCTTAAATATGAAAGTGAAAGTAAAGTTGGGGCTAACGGACAGTGAGTAAATCCGTACATGTGAGAAAATCTGTTCACCGCGTTTGACGAACCAAATTTTTCTTATATGATACATGACCCCCTGATTTTTTTTCATTTTCTTCAAGCTGGATGCTATTTCTATTGATTAAAAGATTTTGAGAGGGCCCCATGGACAAAAAGTTGACATTTTTTTTGGCTGACCTAGGTCACTTTACATTGAGTTAAAGAACAACTCTATTTGGTGGTTTGTGACCTAAAGACATGCAAAATTCCTTTAAAATCATGTTTTCATTTTTTTGCATTTAAATGAATAGAAATGCACTCAAGATGGGGTTTTAACCATTTTTATCTGTGTAAAATGTCTAAAAAAGTGAAAATTTAGATTTTTATCATGAAAAATCCAGAAAAGTTCAGATTTATTTTTTCTTGAATTGACATTTTTATGTGAATGTTGCCCTCATTTTAGTACCAGACAAGGATAATTGTGATTTAAAATGAAGAATAGACATATAATTAGGCATCTAAAGCAAAATTGGGGTTCAGAATACCATTTTAGCACAATTACAACCCCATTTCATGTCACTATTCATACTATTTGACAGGCGCTGACCAAATTTCTCCTTAAAGGCGCATATGCGGGTTTGTAATTTTTTCTGGAATTCAAGCCCAATTTGTCTAGAATTGATTGTTTTGTGCTGCATATATATAGTAGCATTGAAAAAAGTGCAAAAAACACTTAAACAACCCAAAAAGGGTTGCCTTAAGGTAAATAACCACTAAATGCCTACGCGGACCAAATTCAGATACAGTCAAATAGTCCGTTAAAAAACTTTAAAGCGGCTGAAAATGGGGATATGTCTTGACAAATCAGCATCAGAATCATGAAATTGGTATTAAATGCTTTGTATGCATGTATGTGATGTAGTGAAATGGTTTTATTCAGAAATATTTTGTATTCTGGCTTAAATATGAAAGTGAAAGTAAAGTTGGGGCTAACGGACAGTGAGTAAATCCGTACATGTGAGAAAATCTGTTCACCGCGTTTGACGAACCAAATTTTTCTTATATGATACATGACCCCCTGATTTTTTTTCATTTTCTTCAAGCTGGATGCTATTTCTATTGATTAAAAGATTTTGAGAGGGCCCCATGGACAAAAAGTTGACATTTTTTTTGGCTGACCTAGGTCACTTTACATTGAGTTAAAGAACAACTCTATTTGGTGGTTTGTGACCTAAAGACATGCAAAATTCCTTTAAAATCATGTTTTCATTTTTTTGCATTTAAATGAATAGAAATGCACTCAAGATGGGGTTTTAACCATTTTTATCTGTGTAAAATGTCTAAAAAAGTGAAAATTTAGATTTTTATCATGAAAAATCCAGAAAAGTTCAGATTTATTTTTTCTTGAATTGACATTTTTATGTGAATGTTGCCCTCATTTTAGTACC
The DNA here is from genome assembly GCA_963678985.1 of Spisula subtruncata. Classification (NCBI taxonomy): domain Eukaryota; kingdom Metazoa; phylum Mollusca; class Bivalvia; order Venerida; family Mactridae; genus Spisula; species Spisula subtruncata. Next base: position 13,330,642 of record OY787667.1, read on the forward strand.
AGACAAGGATAATTGTGATTTAAAATGAAGAATAGACATATAATTAGGCATCTAAAGCAAAATTGGGGTTCAGAATACCATTTTAGCACAATTACAACCCCATTTCATGTCACTATTCATACTATTTGACAGGCGCTGACCAAATTTCTCCTTAAAGGCGCATATGCGGGTTTGTAATTTTTTCTGGAATTCAAGCCCAATTTGTCTAGAATTGATTGTTTTGTGCTGCATATATATAGTAGCATTGAAAAAAGTGCAAAAAACACTTAAACAACCCAAAAAGGGTTGCCTTAAGGTAAATAACCACTAAATGCCTACGCGGACCAAATTCAGATACAGTCAAATAGTCCGTTAAAAAACTTTAAAGCGGCTGAAAATGGGGATATGTCTTGACAAATCAGCATCAGAATCATGAAATTGGTATTAAATGCTTTGTATGCATGTATGTGATGTAGTGAAATGGTTTTATTCAGAAATATTTTGTATTCTGGCTTAAATATGAAAGTGAAAGTAAAGTTGGGGCTAACGGACAGTGAGTAAATCCGTACATGTGAGAAAATCTGTTCACCGCGTTTGACGAACCAAATTTTTCTTATATGATACATGACCCCCTGATTTTTTTTCATTTTCTTCAAGCTGGATGCTATTTCTATTGATTAAAAGATTTTGAGAGGGCCCCATGGACAAAAAGTTGACATTTTTTTTGGCTGACCTAGGTCACTTTACATTGAGTTAAAGAACAACTCTATTTGGTGGTTTGTGACCTAAAGACATGCAAAATTCCTTTAAAATCATGTTTTCATTTTTTTGCATTTAAATGAATAGAAATGCACTCAAGATGGGGTTTTAACCATTTTTATCTGTGTAAAATGTCTAAAAAAGTGAAAATTTAGATTTTTATCATGAAAAATCCAGAAAAGTTCAGATTTATTTTTTCTTGAATTGACATTTTTATGTGAATGTTGCCCTCATTTTAGTACCAGACAAGGATAATTGTGATTTAAAATGAAGAATAGACATATAATTAGGCATCTAAAGCAAAATTGGGGTTCAGAATACCATTTTAGCACAATTACAACCCCATTTCATGTCACTATTCATACTATTTGACAGGCGCTGACCAAATTTCTCCTTAAAGGCGCATATGCGGGTTTGTAATTTTTTCTGGAATTCAAGCCCAATTTGTCTAGAATTGATTGTTTTGTGCTGCATATATATAGTAGCATTGAAAAAAGTGCAAAAAACACTTAAACAACCCAAAAAGGGTTGCCTTAAGGTAAATAACCACTAAATGCCTACGCGGACCAAATTCAGATACAGTCAAATAGTCCGTTAAAAAACTTTAAAGCGGCTGAAAATGGGGATATGTCTTGACAAATCAGCATCAGAATCATGAAATTGGTATTAAATGCTTTGTATGCATGTATGTGATGTAGTGAAATGGTTTTATTCAGAAATATTTTGTATTCTGGCTTAAATATGAAAGTGAAAGTAAAGTTGGGGCTAACGGACAGTGAGTAAATCCGTACATGTGAGAAAATCTGTTCACCGCGTTTGACGAACCAAATTTTTCTTATATGATACATGACCCCCTGATTTTTTTTCATTTTCTTCAAGCTGGATGCTATTTCTATTGATTAAAAGATTTTGAGAGGGCCCCATGGACAAAAAGTTGACATTTTTTTTGGCTGACCTAGGTCACTTTACATTGAGTTAAAGAACAACTCTATTTGGTGGTTTGTGACCTAAAGACATGCAAAATTCCTTTAAAATCATGTTTTCATTTTTTTGCATTTAAATGAATAGAAATGCACTCAAGATGGGGTTTTAACCATTTTTATCTGTGTAAAATGTCTAAAAAAGTGAAAATTTAGATTTTTATCATGAAAAATCCAGAAAAGTTCAGATTTATTTTTTCTTGAATTGACATTTTTATGTGAATGTTGCCCTCATTTTAGTACCAGACAAGGATAATTGTGATTTAAAATGAAGAATAGACATATAATTAGGCATCTAAAGCAAAATTGGGGTTCAGAATACCATTTTAGCACAATTACAACCCCATTTCATGTCACTATTCATACTATTTGACAGGCGCTGACCAAATTTCTCCTTAAAGGCGCATATGCGGGTTTGTAATTTTTTCTGGAATTCAAGCCCAATTTGTCTAGAATTGATTGTTTTGTGCTGCATATATATAGTAGCATTGAAAAAAGTGCAAAAAACACTTAAACAACCCAAAAAGGGTTGCCTTAAGGTAAATAACCACTAAATGCCTACGCGGACCAAATTCAGATACAGTCAAATAGTCCGTTAAAAAACTTTAAAGCGGCTGAAAATGGGGATATGTCTTGACAAATCAGCATCAGAATCATGAAATTGGTATTAAATGCTTTGTATGCATGTATGTGATGTAGTGAAATGGTTTTATTCAGAAATATTTTGTATTCTGGCTTAAATATGAAAGTGAAAGTAAAGTTGGGGCTAACGGACAGTGAGTAAATCCGTACATGTGAGAAAATCTGTTCACCGCGTTTGACGAACCAAATTTTTCTTATATGATACATGACCCCCTGATTTTTTTTCATTTTCTTCAAGCTGGATGCTATTTCTATTGATTAAAAGATTTTGAGAGGGCCCCATGGACAAAAAGTTGACATTTTTTTTGGCTGACCTAGGTCACTTTACATTGAGTTAAAGAACAACTCTATTTGGTGGTTTGTGACCTAAAGACATGCAAAATTCCTTTAAAATCATGTTTTCATTTTTTTGCATTTAAATGAATAGAAATGCACTCAAGATGGGGTTTTAACCATTTTTATCTGTGTAAAATGTCTAAAAAAGTGAAAATTTAGATTTTTATCATGAAAAATCCAGAAAAGTTCAGATTTATTTTTTCTTGAATTGACATTTTTATGTGAATGTTGCCCTCATTTTAGTACCAGACAAGGATAATTGTGATTTAAAATGAAGAATAGACATATAATTAGGCATCTAAAGCAAAATTGGGGTTCAGAATACCATTTTAGCACAATTACAACCCCATTTCATGTCACTATTCATACTATTTGACAGGCGCTGACCAAATTTCTCCTTAAAGGCGCATATGCGGGTTTGTAATTTTTTCTGGAATTCAAGCCCAATTTGTCTAGAATTGATTGTTTTGTGCTGCATATATATAGTAGCATTGAAAAAAGTGCAAAAAACACTTAAACAACCCAAAAAGGGTTGCCTTAAGGTAAATAACCACTAAATGCCTACGCGGACCAAATTCAGATACAGTCAAATAGTCCGTTAAAAAACTTTAAAGCGGCTGAAAATGGGGATATGTCTTGACAAATCAGCATCAGAATCATGAAATTGGTATTAAATGCTTTGTATGCATGTATGTGATGTAGTGAAATGGTTTTATTCAGAAATATTTTGTATTCTGGCTTAAATATGAAAGTGAAAGTAAAGTTGGGGCTAACGGACAGTGAGTAAATCCGTACATGTGAGAAAATCTGTTCACCGCGTTTGACGAACCAAATTTTTCTTATATGATACATGACCCCCTGATTTTTTTTCATTTTCTTCAAGCTGGATGCTATTTCTATTGATTAAAAGATTTTGAGAGGGCCCCATGGACAAAAAGTTGACATTTTTTTTGGCTGACCTAGGTCACTTTACATTGAGTTAAAGAACAACTCTATTTGGTGGTTTGTGACCTAAAGACATGCAAAATTCCTTTAAAATCATGTTTTCATTTTTTTGCATTTAAATGAATAGAAATGCACTCAAGATGGGGTTTTAACCATTTTTATCTGTGTAAAATGTCTAAAAAAGTGAAAATTTAGATTTTTATCATGAAAAATCCAGAAAAGTTCAGATTTATTTTTTCTTGAATTGACATTTTTATGTGAATGTTGCCCTCATTTTAGTACCAGACAAGGATAATTGTGATTTAAAATGAAGAATAGACATATAATTAGGCATCTAAAGCAAAATTGGGGTTCAGAATACCATTTTAGCACAATTACAACCCCATTTCATGTCACTATTCATACTATTTGACAGGCGCTGACCAAATTTCTCCTTAAAGGCGCATATGCGGGTTTGTAATTTTTTCTGGAATTCAAGCCCAATTTGTCTAGAATTGATTGTTTTGTGCTGCATATATATAGTAGCATTGAAAAAAGTGCAAAAAACACTTAAACAACCCAAAAAGGGTTGCCTTAAGGTAAATAACCACTAAATGCCTACGCGGACCAAATTCAGATACAGTCAAATAGTCCGTTAAAAAACTTTAAAGCGGCTGAAAATGGGGATATGTCTTGACAAATCAGCATCAGAATCATGAAATTGGTATTAAATGCTTTGTATGCATGTATGTGATGTAGTGAAATGGTTTTATTCAGAAATATTTTGTATTCTGGCTTAAATATGAAAGTGAAAGTAAAGTTGGGGCTAACGGACAGTGAGTAAATCCGTACATGTGAGAAAATCTGTTCACCGCGTTTGACGAACCAAATTTTTCTTATATGATACATGACCCCCTGATTTTTTTTCATTTTCTTCAAGCTGGATGCTATTTCTATTGATTAAAAGATTTTGAGAGGGCCCCATGGACAAAAAGTTGACATTTTTTTTGGCTGACCTAGGTCACTTTACATTGAGTTAAAGAACAACTCTATTTGGTGGTTTGTGACCTAAAGACATGCAAAATTCCTTTAAAATCATGTTTTCATTTTTTTGCATTTAAATGAATAGAAATGCACTCAAGATGGGGTTTTAACCATTTTTATCTGTGTAAAATGTCTAAAAAAGTGAAAATTTAGATTTTTATCATGAAAAATCCAGAAAAGTTCAGATTTATTTTTTCTTGAATTGACATTTTTATGTGAATGTTGCCCTCATTTTAGTACCAGACAAGGATAATTGTGATTTAAAATGAAGAATAGACATATAATTAGGCATCTAAAGCAAAATTGGGGTTCAGAATACCATTTTAGCACAATTACAACCCCATTTCATGTCACTATTCATACTATTTGACAGGCGCTGACCAAATTTCTCCTTAAAGGCGCATATGCGGGTTTGTAATTTTTTCTGGAATTCAAGCCCAATTTGTCTAGAATTGATTGTTTTGTGCTGCATATATATAGTAGCATTGAAAAAAGTGCAAAAAACACTTAAACAACCCAAAAAGGGTTGCCTTAAGGTAAATAACCACTAAATGCCTACGCGGACCAAATTCAGATACAGTCAAATAGTCCGTTAAAAAACTTTAAAGCGGCTGAAAATGGGGATATGTCTTGACAAATCAGCATCAGAATCATGAAATTGGTATTAAATGCTTTGTATGCATGTATGTGATGTAGTGAAATGGTTTTATTCAGAAATATTTTGTATTCTGGCTTAAATATGAAAGTGAAAGTAAAGTTGGGGCTAACGGACAGTGAGTAAATCCGTACATGTGAGAAAATCTGTTCACCGCGTTTGACGAACCAAATTTTTCTTATATGATACATGACCCCCTGATTTTTTTTCATTTTCTTCAAGCTGGATGCTATTTCTATTGATTAAAAGATTTTGAGAGGGCCCCATGGACAAAAAGTTGACATTTTTTTTGGCTGACCTAGGTCACTTTACATTGAGTTAAAGAACAACTCTATTTGGTGGTTTGTGACCTAAAGACATGCAAAATTCCTTTAAAATCATGTTTTCATTTTTTTGCATTTAAATGAATAGAAATGCACTCAAGATGGGGTTTTAACCATTTTTATCTGTGTAAAATGTCTAAAAAAGTGAAAATTTAGATTTTTATCATGAAAAATCCAGAAAAGTTCAGATTTATTTTTTCTTGAATTGACATTTTTATGTGAATGTTGCCCTCATTTTAGTACCAGACAAGGATAATTGTGATTTAAAATGAAGAATAGACATATAATTAGGCATCTAAAGCAAAATTGGGGTTCAGAATACCATTTTAGCACAATTACAACCCCATTTCATGTCACTATTCATACTATTTGACAGGCGCTGACCAAATTTCTCCTTAAAGGCGCATATGCGGGTTTGTAATTTTTTCTGGAATTCAAGCCCAATTTGTCTAGAATTGATTGTTTTGTGCTGCATATATATAGTAGCATTGAAAAAAGTGCAAAAAACACTTAAACAACCCAAAAAGGGTTGCCTTAAGGTAAATAACCACTAAATGCCTACGCGGACCAAATTCAGATACAGTCAAATAGTCTGTTAAAAAACTTTAAAGCGGCTGAAAATGGGGATATGTCTTGACAAATCAGCATCAGAATCATGAAATTGGTATTAAATGCTTTGTATGCATGTATGTGATGTAGTGAAATGGTTTTATTCAGAAATATTTTGTATTCTGGCTTAAATATGAAAGTGAAAGTAAAGTTGGGGCTAACGGACAGTGAGTAAATCCGTACATGTGAGAAAATCTGTTCACCGCGTTTGACGAACCAAATTTTTCTTATATGATACATGACCCCCTGATTTTTTTTCATTTTCTTCAAGCTGGATGCTATTTCTATTGATTAAAAGATTTTGAGAGGGCCCCATGGACAAAAAGTTGACATTTTTTTTGGCTGACCTAGGTCACTTTACATTGAGTTAAAGAACAACTCTATTTGGTGGTTTGTGACCTAAAGACATGCAAAATTCCTTTAAAATCATGTTTTCATTTTTTTGCATTTAAATGAATAGAAATGCACTCAAGATGGGGTTTTAACCATTTTTATCTGTGTAAAATGTCTAAAAAAGTGAAAATTTAGATTTTTATCATGAAAAATCCAGAAAAGTTCAGATTTATTTTTTCTTGAATTGACATTTTTATGTGAATGTTGCCCTCATTTTAGTACCAGACAAGGATAATTGTGATTTAAAATGAAGAATAGACATATAATTAGGCATCTAAAGCAAAATTGGGGTTCAGAATACCATTTTAGCACAATTACAACCCCATTTCATGTCACTATTCATACTATTTGACAGGCGCTGACCAAATTTCTCCTTAAAGGCGCATATGCGGGTTTGTAATTTTTTCTGGAATTCAAGCCCAATTTGTCTAGAATTGATTGTTTTGTGCTGCATATATATAGTAGCATTGAAAAAAGTGCAAAAAACACTTAAACAACCCAAAAAGGGTTGCCTTAAGGTAAATAACCACTAAATGCCTACGCGGACCAAATTCAGATACAGTCAAATAGTCCGTTAAAAAACTTTAAAGCGGCTGAAAATGGGGATATGTCTTGACAAATCAGCATCAGAATCATGAAATTGGTATTAAATGCTTTGTATGCATGTATGTGATGTAGTGAAATGGTTTTATTCAGAAATATTTTGTATTCTGGCTTAAATATGAAAGTGAAAGTAAAGTTGGGGCTAACGGACAGTGAGTAAATCCGTACATGTGAGAAAATCTGTTCACCGCGTTTGACAAACCAAATTTTTCTTATATGATACATGACCCCCTGATTTTTTTTCATTTTCTTCAAGCTGGATGCTATTTCTATTGATTAAAAGATTTTGAGAGGGCCCCATGGACAAAAAGTTGACATTTTTTTTGGCTGACCTAGGTCACTTTACATTGAGTTAAAGAACAACTCTATTTGGTGGTTTGTGACCTAAAGACATGCAAAATTCCTTTAAAATCATGTTTTCATTTTTTTGCATTTAAATGAATAGAAATGCACTCAAGATGGGGTTTTAACCATTTTTATCTGTGTAAAATGTCTAAAAAAGTGAAAATTTAGATTTTTATCATGAAAAATCCAGAAAAGTTCAGATTTATTTTTTCTTGAATTGACATTTTTATGTGAATGTTGCCCTCATTTTAGTACCAGACAAGGATAATTGTGATTTAAAATGAAGAATAGACATATAATTAGGCATCTAAAGCAAAATTGGGGTTCAGAATACCATTTTAGCACAATTACAACCCCATTTCATGTCACTATTCATACTATTTGACAGGCGCTGACCAAATTTCTCCTTAAAGGCGCATATGCGGGTTTGTAATTTTTTCTGGAATTCAAGCCCAATTTGTCTAGAATTGATTGTTTTGTGCTGCATATATATAGTAGCATTGAAAAAAGTGCAAAAAACACTTAAACAACCCAAAAAGGGTTGCCTTAAGGTAAATAACCACTAAATGCCTACGCGGACCAAATTCAGATACAGTCAAATAGTCCGTTAAAAAACTTTAAAGCGGCTGAAAATGGGGATATGTCTTGACAAATCAGCATCAGAATCATGAAATTGGTATTAAATGCTTTGTATGCATGTATGTGATGTAGTGAAATGGTTTTATTCAGAAATATTTTGTATTCTGGCTTAAATATGAAAGTGAAAGTAAAGTTGGGGCTAACGGACAGTGAGTAAATCCGTACATGTGAGAAAATCTGTTCACCGCGTTTGACGAACCAAATTTTTCTTATATGATACATGACCCCCTGATTTTTTTTCATTTTCTTCAAGCTGGATGCTATTTCTATTGATTAAAAGATTTTGAGAGGGCCCCATGGACAAAAAGTTGACATTTTTTTTGGCTGACCTAGGTCACTTTACATTGAGTTAAAGAACAACTCTATTTGGTGGTTTGTGACCTAAAGACATGCAAAATTCCTTTAAAATCATGTTTTCATTTTTTTGCATTTAAATGAATAGAAATGCACTCAAGATGGGGTTTTAACCATTTTTATCTGTGTAAAATGTCTAAAAAAGTGAAAATTTAGATTTTTATCATGAAAAATCCAGAAAAGTTCAGATTTATTTTTTCTTGAATTGACATTTTTATGTGAATGTTGCCCTCATTTTAGTACCAGACAAGGATAATTGTGATTTAAAATGAAGAATAGACATATAATTAGGCATCTAAAGCAAAATTGGGGTTCAGAATACCATTTTAGCACAATTACAACCCCATTTCATGTCACTATTCATACTATTTGACAGGCGCTGACCAAATTTCTCCTTAAAGGCGCATATGCGGGTTTGTAATTTTTTCTGGAATTCAAGCCCAATTTGTCTAGAATTGATTGTTTTGTGCTGCATATATATAGTAGCATTGAAAAAAGTGCAAAAAACACTTAAACAACCCAAAAAGGGTTGCCTTAAGGTAAATAACCACTAAATGCCTACGCGGACCAAATTCAGATACAGTCAAATAGTCCGTTAAAAAACTTTAAAGCGGCTGAAAATGGGGATATGTCTTGACAAATCAGCATCAGAATCATGAAATTGGTATTAAATGCTTTGTATGCATGTATGTGATGTAGTGAAATGGTTTTATTCAGAAATATTTTGTATTCTGGCTTAAATATGAAAGTGAAAGTAAAGTTGGGGCTAACGGACAGTGAGTAAATCCGTACATGTGAGAAAATCTGTTCACCGCGTTTGACGAACCAAATTTTTCTTATATGATACATGACCCCCTGATTTTTTTTCATTTTCTTCAAGCTGGATGCTATTTCTATTGATTAAAAGATTTTGAGAGGGCCCCATGGACAAAAAGTTGACATTTTTTTTGGCTGACCTAGGTCACTTTACATTGAGTTAAAGAACAACTCTATTTGGTGGTTTGTGACCTAAAGACATGCAAAATTCCTTTAAAATCATGTTTTCATTTTTTTGCATTTAAATGAATAGAAATGCACTCAAGATGGGGTTTTAACCATTTTTATCTGTGTAAAATGTCTAAAAAAGTGAAAATTTAGATTTTTATCATGAAAAATCCAGAAAAGTTCAGATTTATTTTTTCTTGAATTGACATTTTTATGTGAATGTTGCCCTCATTTTAGTACCAGACAAGGATAATTGTGATTTAAAATGAAGAATAGACATATAATTAGGCATCTAAAGCAAAATTGGGGTTCAGAATACCATTTTAGCACAATTACAACCCCATTTCATGTCACTATTCATACTATTTGACAGGCGCTGACCAAATTTCTCCTTAAAGGCGCATATGCGGGTTTGTAATTTTTTCTGGAATTCAAGCCCAATTTGTCTAGAATTGATTGTTTTGTGCTGCATATATATAGTAGCATTGAAAAAAGTGCAAAAAACACTTAAACAACCCAAAAAGGGTTGCCTTAAGGTAAATAACCACTAAATGCCTACGCGGACCAAATTCAGATACAGTCAAATAGTCCGTTAAAAAACTTTAAAGCGGCTGAAAATGGGGATATGTCTTGACAAATCAGCATCAGAATCATGAAATTGGTATTAAATGCTTTGTATGCATGTATGTGATGTAGTGAAATGGTTTTATTCAGAAATATTTTGTATTCTGGCTTAAATATGAAAGTGAAAGTAAAGTTGGGGCTAACGGACAGTGAGTAAATCCGTACATGTGAGAAAATCTGTTCACCGCGTTTGACGAACCAAATTTTTCTTATATGATACATGACCCCCTGATTTTTTTTCATTTTCTTCAAGCTGGATGCTATTTCTATTGATTAAAAGATTTTGAGAGGGCCCCATGGACAAAAAGTTGACATTTTTTTTGGCTGACCTAGGTCACTTTACATTGAGTTAAAGAACAACTCTATTTGGTGGTTTGTGACCTAAAGACATGCAAAATTCCTTTAAAATCATGTTTTCATTTTTTTGCATTTAAATGAATAGAAATGCACTCAAGATGGGGTTTTAACCATTTTTATCTGTGTAAAATGTCTAAAAAAGTGAAAATTTAGATTTTTATCATGAAAAATCCAGAAAAGTTCAGATTTATTTTTTCTTGAATTGACATTTTTATGTGAATGTTGCCCTCATTTTAGTACCAGACAAGGATAATTGTGATTTAAAATGAAGAATAGACATATAATTAGGCATCTAAAGCAAAATTGGGGTTCAGAATACCATTTTAGCACAATTACAACCCCATTTCATGTCACTATTCATACTATTTGACAGGCGCTGACCAAATTTCTCCTTAAAGGCGCATATGCGGGTTTGTAATTTTTTCTGGAATTCAAGCCCAATTTGTCTAGAATTGATTGTTTTGTGCTGCATATATATAGTAGCATTGAAAAAAGTGCAAAAAACACTTAAACAACCCAAAAAGGGTTGCCTTAAGGTAAATAACCACTAAATGCCTACGCGGACCAAATTCAGATACAGTCAAATAGTCCGTTAAAAAACTTTAAAGCGGCTGAAAATGGGGATATGTCTTGACAAATCAGCATCAGAATCATGAAATTGGTATTAAATGCTTTGTATGCATGTATGTGATGTAGTGAAATGGTTTTATTCAGAAATATTTTGTATTCTGGCTTAAATATGAAAGTGAAAGTAAAGTTGGGGCTAACGGACAGTGAGTAAATCCGTACATGTGAGAAAATCTGTTCACCGCGTTTGACGAACCAAATTTTTCTTATATGATACATGACCCCCTGATTTTTTTTCATTTTCTTCAAGCTGGATGCTATTTCTATTGATTAAAAGATTTTGAGAGGGCCCCATGGACAAAAAGTTGACATTTTTTTTGGCTGACCTAGGTCACTTTACATTGAGTTAAAGAACAACTCTATTTGGTGGTTTGTGACCTAAAGACATGCAAAATTCCTTTAAAATCATGTTTTCATTTTTTTGCATTTAAATGAATAGAAATGCACTCAAGATGGGGTTTTAACCATTTTTATCTGTGTAAAATGTCTAAAAAAGTGAAAATTTAGATTTTTATCATGAAAAATCCAGAAAAGTTCAGATTTATTTTTTCTTGAATTGACATTTTTATGTGAATGTTGCCCTCATTTTAGTACCAGACAAGGATAATTGTGATTTAAAATGAAGAATAGACATATAATTAGGCATCTAAAGCAAAATTGGGGTTCAGAATACCATTTTAGCACAATTACAACCCCATTTCATGTCACTATTCATACTATTTGACAGGCGCTGACCAAATTTCTCCTTAAAGGCGCATATGCGGGTTTGTAATTTTTTCTGGAATTCAAGCCCAATTTGTCTAGAATTGATTGTTTTGTGCTGCATATATATAGTAGCATTGAAAAAAGTGCAAAAAACACTTAAACAACCCAAAAAGGGTTGCCTTAAGGTAAATAACCACTAAATGCCTACGCGGACCAAATTCAGATACAGTCAAATAGTCCGTTAAAAAACTTTAAAGCGGCTGAAAATGGGGATATGTCTTGACAAATCAGCATCAGAATCATGAAATTGGTATTAAATGCTTTGTATGCATGTATGTGATGTAGTGAAATGGTTTTATTCAGAAATATTTTGTATTCTGGCTTAAATATGAAAGTGAAAGTAAAGTTGGGGCTAACGGACAGTGAGTAAATCCGTACATGTGAGAAAATCTGTTCACCGCGTTTGACGAACCAAATTTTTCTTATATGATACATGACCCCCTGATTTTTTTTCATTTTCTTCAAGCTGGATGCTATTTCTATTGATTAAAAGATTTTGAGAGGGCCCCATGGACAAAAAGTTGACATTTTTTTTGGCTGACCTAGGTCACTTTACATTGAGTTAAAGAACAACTCTATTTGGTGGTTTGTGACCTAAAGACATGCAAAATTCCTTTAAAATCATGTTTTCATTTTTTTGCATTTAAATGAATAGAAATGCACTCAAGATGGGGTTTTAACCATTTTTATCTGTGTAAAATGTCTAAAAAAGTGAAAATTTAGATTTTTATCATGAAAAATCCAGAAAAGTTCAGATTTATTTTTTCTTGAATTGACATTTTTATGTGAATGTTGCCCTCATTTTAGTACCAGACAAGGATAATTGTGATTTAAAATGAAGAATAGACATATAATTAGGCATCTAAAGCAAAATTGGGGTTCAGAATACCATTTTAGCACAATTACAACCCCATTTCATGTCACTATTCATACTATTTGACAGGCGCTGACCAAATTTCTCCTTAAAGGCGCATATGCGGGTTTGTAATTTTTTCTGGAATTCAAGCCCAATTTGTCTAGAATTGATTGTTTTGTGCTGCATATATATAGTAGCATTGAAAAAAGTGCAAAAAACACTTAAACAACCCAAAAAGGGTTGCCTTAAGGTAAATAACCACTAAATGCCTACGCGGACCAAATTCAGATACAGTCAAATAGTCCGTTAAAAAACTTTAAAGCGGCTGAAAATGGGGATATGTCTTGACAAATCAGCATCAGAATCATGAAATTGGTATTAAATGCTTTGTATGCATGTATGTGATGTAGTGAAATGGTTTTATTCAGAAATATTTTGTATTCTGGCTTAAATATGAAAGTGAAAGTAAAGTTGGGGCTAACGGACAGTGAGTAAATCCGTACATGTGAGAAAATCTGTTCACCGCGTTTGACGAACCAAATTTTTCTTATATGATACATGACCCCCTGATTTTTTTTCATTTTCTTCAAGCTGGATGCTATTTCTATTGATTAAAAGATTTTGAGAGGGCCCCATGGACAAAAAGTTGACATTTTTTTTGGCTGACCTAGGTCACTTTACATTGAGTTAAAGAACAACTCTATTTGGTGGTTTGTGACCTAAAGACATGCAAAATTCCTTTAAAATCATGTTTTCATTTTTTTGCATTTAAATGAATAGAAATGCACTCAAGATGGGGTTTTAACCATTTTTATCTGTGTAAAATGTCTAAAAAAGTGAAAATTTAGATTTTTATCATGAAAAATCCAGAAAAGTTCAGATTTATTTTTTCTTGAATTGACATTTTTATGTGAATGTTGCCCTCATTTTAGTACCAGACAAGGATAATTGTGATTTAAAATGAAGAATAGACATATAATTAGGCATCTAAAGCAAAATTGGGGTTCAGAATACCATTTTAGCACAATTACAACCCCATTTCATGTCACTATTCATACTATTTGACAGGCGCTGACCAAATTTCTCCTTAAAGGCGCATATGCGGGTTTGTAATTTTTTCTGGAATTCAAGCCCAATTTGTCTAGAATTGATTGTTTTGTGCTGCATATATATAGTAGCATTGAAAAAAGTGCAAAAAACACTTAAACAACCCAAAAAGGGTTGCCTTTAAAGACATGCAAAATTCCTTTAAAATCATGTTTTCATTTTTTTGCATTTAAATGAATAGAAATGCACTCAAGATGGGGTTTTAACCATTTTTATCTGTGTAAAATGTCTAAAAAAGTGAAAATTTAGATTTTTATCATGAAAAATCCAGAAAAGTTCAGATTTATTTTTTCTTGAATTGACATTTTTATGTGAATGTTGCCCTCATTTTAGTACCAGACAAGGATAATTGTGATTTAAAATGAAGAATAGACATATAATTAGGCATCTAAAGCAAAATTGGGGTTCAGAATACCATTTTAGCACAATTACAACCCCATTTCATGTCACTATTCATACTATTTGACAGGCGCTGACCAAATTTCTCCTTAAAGGCGCATATGCGGGTTTGTAATTTTTTCTGGAATTCAAGCCCAATTTGTCTAGAATTGATTGTTTTGTGCTGCATATATATAGTAGCATTGAAAAAAGTGCAAAAAACACTTAAACAACCCAAAAAGGGTTGCCTTAAGGTAAATAACCACTAAATGCCTACGCGGACCAAATTCAGATACAGTCAAATAGTCCGTTAAAAAACTTTAAAGCGGCTGAAAATGGGGATATGTCTTGACAAATCAGCATCAGAATCATGAAATTGGTATTAAATGCTTTGTATGCATGTATGTGATGTAGTGAAATGGTTTTATTCAGAAATATTTTGTATTCTGGCTTAAATATGAAAGTGAAAGTAAAGTTGGGGCTAACGGACAGTGAGTAAATCCGTACATGTGAGAAAATCTGTTCACCGCGTTTGACGAACCAAATTTTTCTTATATGATACATGACCCCCTGATTTTTTTTCATTTTCTTCAAGCTGGATGCTATTTCTATTGATTAAAAGATTTTGAGAGGGCCCCATGGACAAAAAGTTGACATTTTTTTTGGCTGACCTAGGTCACTTTACATTGAGTTAAAGAACAACTCTATTTGGTGGTTTGTGACCTAAAGACATGCAAAATTCCTTTAAAATCATGTTTTCATTTTTTTGCATTTAAATGAATAGAAATGCACTCAAGATGGGGTTTTAACCATTTTTATCTGTGTAAAATGTCTAAAAAAGTGAAAATTTAGATTTTTATCATGAAAAATCCAGAAAAGTTCAGATTTATTTTTTCTTGAATTGACATTTTTATGTGAATGTTGCCCTCATTTTAGTACCAGACAAGGATAATTGTGATTTAAAATGAAGAATAGACATATAATTAGGCATCTAAAGCAAAATTGGGGTTCAGAATACCATTTTAGCACAATTACAACCCCATTTCATGTCACTATTCATACTATTTGACAGGCGCTGACCAAATTTCTCCTTAAAGGCGCATATGCGGGTTTGTAATTTTTTCTGGAATTCAAGCCCAATTTGTCTAGAATTGATTGTTTTGTGCTGCATATATATAGTAGCATTGAAAAAAGTGCAAAAAACACTTAAACAACCCAAAAAGGGTTGCCTTAAGGTAAATAACCACTAAATGCCTACGCGGACCAAATTCAGATACAGTCAAATAGTCCGTTAAAAAACTTTAAAGCGGCTGAAAATGGGGATATGTCTTGACAAATCAGCATCAGAATCATGAAATTGGTATTAAATGCTTTGTATGCATGTATGTGATGTAGTGAAATGGTTTTATTCAGAAATATTTTGTATTCTGGCTTAAATATGAAAGTGAAAGTAAAGTTGGGGCTAACGGACAGTGAGTAAATCCGTACATGTGAGTAAATCTGTTCACCGCGTTTGACGAACCAAATTTTTCTTATATGATACATGACCCCCTGATTTTTTTTCATTTTCTTCAAGCTGGATGCTATTTCTATTGATTAAAAGATTTTGAGAGGGCCCCATGGACAAAAAGTTGACATTTTTTTTGGCTGACCTAGGTCACTTTACATTGAGTTAAAGAACAACTCTATTTGGTGGTTTGTGACCTAAAGACATGCAAAATTCCTTTAAAATCATGTTTTCATTTTTTTGCATTTAAATGAATAGAAATGCACTCAAGATGGGGTTTTAACCATTTTTATCTGTGTAAAATGTCTAAAAAAGTGAAAATTTAGATTTTTATCATGAAAAATCCAGAAAAGTTCAGATTTATTTTTTCTTGAATTGACATTTTTATGTGAATGTTGCCCTCATTTTAGTACCAGACAAGGATAATTGTGATTTAAAATGAAGAATAGACATATAATTAGGCATCTAAAGCAAAATTGGGGTTCAGAATACCATTTTAGCACAATTACAACCCCATTTCATGTCACTATTCATACTATTTGACAGGCGCTGACCAAATTTCTCCTTAAAGGCGCATATGCGGGTTTGTAATTTTTTCTGGAATTCAAGCCCAATTTGTCTAGAATTGATTGTTTTGTGCTGCATATATATAGTAGCATTGAAAAAAGTGCAAAAAACACTTAAACAACCCAAAAAGGGTTGCCTAAAGACATGCAAAATTCCTTTAAAATCATGTTTTCATTTTTTTGCATTTAAATGAATAGAAATGCACTCAAGATGGGGTTTTAACCATTTTTATCTGTGTAAAATGTCTAAAAAAGTGAAAATTTAGATTTTTATCATGAAAAATCCAGAAAAGTTCAGATTTATTTTTTCTTGAATTGACATTTTTATGTGAATGTTGCCCTCATTTTAGTACCAGACAAGGATAATTGTGATTTAAAATGAAGAATAGACATATAATTAGGCATCTAAAGCAAAATTGGGGTTCAGAATACCATTTTAGCACAATTACAACCCCATTTCATGTCACTATTCATACTATTTGACAGGCGCTGACCAAATTTCTCCTTAAAGGCGCATATGCGGGTTTGTAATTTTTTCTGGAATTCAAGCCCAATTTGTCTAGAATTGATTGTTTTGTGCTGCATATATATAGTAGCATTGAAAAAAGTGCAAAAAACACTTAAACAACCCAAAAAGGGTTGCCTAAAGACATGCAAAATTCCTTTAAAATCATGTTTTCATTTTTTTGCATTTAAATGAATAGAAATGCACTCAAGATGGGGTTTTAACCATTTTTATCTGTGTAAAATGTCTAAAAAAGTGAAAATTTAGATTTTTATCATGAAAAATCCAGAAAAGTTCAGATTTATTTTTTCTTGAATTGACATTTTTATGTGAATGTTGCCCTCATTTTAGTACCAGACAAGGATAATTGTGATTTAAAATGAAGAATAGACATATAATTAGGCATCTAAAGCAAAATTGGGGTTCAGAATACCATTTTAGCACAATTACAACCCCATTTCATGTCACTATTCATACTATTTGACAGGCGCTGACCAAATTTCTCCTTAAAGGCGCATATGCGGGTTTGTAATTTTTTCTGGAATTCAAGCCCAATTTGTCTAGAATTGATTGTTTTGTGCTGCATATATATAGTAGCATTGAAAAAAGTGCAAAAAACACTTAAACAACCCAAAAAGGGTTGCCTTAAGGTAAATAACCACTAAATGCCTACGCGGACCAAATTCAGATACAGTCAAATAGTCCGTTAAAAAACTTTAAAGCGGCTGAAAATGGGGATATGTCTTGACAAATCAGCATCAGAATCATGAAATTGGTATTAAATGCTTTGTATGCATGTATGTGATGTAGTGAAATGGTTTTATTCAGAAATATTTTGTATTCTGGCTTAAATATGAAAGTGAAAGTAAAGTTGGGGCTAACGGACAGTGAGTAAATCCGTACATGTGAGAAAATCTGTTCACCGCGTTTGACGAACCAAATTTTTCTTATATGATACATGACCCCCTGATTTTTTTTCATTTTCTTCAAGCTGGATGCTATTTCTATTGATTAAAAGATTTTGAGAGGGCCCCATGGACAAAAAGTTGACATTTTTTTTGGCTGACCTAGGTCACTTTACATTGAGTTAAAGAACAACTCTATTTGGTGGTTTGTGACCTAAAGACATGCAAAATTCCTTTAAAATCATGTTTTCATTTTTTTGCATTTAAATGAATAGAAATGCACTCAAGATGGGGTTTTAACCATTTTTATCTGTGTAAAATGTCTAAAAAAGTGAAAATTTAGATTTTTATCATGAAAAATCCAGAAAAGTTCAGATTTATTTTTTCTTGAATTGACATTTTTATGTGAATGTTGCCCTCATTTTAGTACCAGACAAGGATAATTGTGATTTAAAATGAAGAATAGACATATAATTAGGCATCTAAAGCAAAATTGGGGTTCAGAATACCATTTTAGCACAATTACAACCCCATTTCATGTCACTATTCATACTATTTGACAGGCGCTGACCAAATTTCTCCTTAAAGGCGCATATGCGGGTTTGTAATTTTTTCTGGAATTCAAGCCCAATTTGTCTAGAATTGATTGTTTTGTGCTGCATATATATAGTAGCATTGAAAAAAGTGCAAAAAACACTTAAACAACCCAAAAAGGGTTGCCTTAAGGTAAATAACCACTAAATGCCTACGCGGACCAAATTCAGATACAGTCAAATAGTCCGTTAAAAAACTTTAAAGCGGCTGAAAATGGGGATATGTCTTGACAAATCAGCATCAGAATCATGAAATTGGTATTAAATGCTTTGTATGCATGTATGTGATGTAGTGAAATGGTTTTATTCAGAAATATTTTGTATTCTGGCTTAAATATGAAAGTGAAAGTAAAGTTGGGGCTAACGGACAGTGAGTAAATCCGTACATGTGAGAAAATCTGTTCACCGCGTTTGACGAACCAAATTTTTCTTATATGATACATGACCCCCTGATTTTTTTTCATTTTCTTCAAGCTGGATGCTATTTCTATTGATTAAAAGATTTTGAGAGGGCCCCATGGACAAAAAGTTGACATTTTTTTTGGCTGACCTAGGTCACTTTACATTGAGTTAAAGAACAACTCTATTTGGTGGTTTGTGACCTAAAGACATGCAAAATTCCTTTAAAATCATGTTTTCATTTTTTTGCATTTAAATGAATAGAAATGCACTCAAGATGGGGTTTTAACCATTTTTATCTGTGTAAAATGTCTAAAAAAGTGAAAATTTAGATTTTTATCATGAAAAATCCAGAAAAGTTCAGATTTATTTTTTCTTGAATTGACATTTTTATGTGAATGTTGCCCTCATTTTAGTACCAGACAAGGATAATTGTGATTTAAAATGAAGAATAGACATATAATTAGGCATCTAAAGCAAAATTGGGGTTCAGAATACCATTTTAGCACAATTACAACCCCATTTCATGTCACTATTCATACTATTTGACAGGCGCTGACCAAATTTCTCCTTAAAGGCGCATATGCGGGTTTGTAATTTTTTCTGGAATTCAAGCCCAATTTGTCTAGAATTGATTGTTTTGTGCTGCATATATATAGTAGCATTGAAAAAAGTGCAAAAAACACTTAAACAACCCAAAAAGGGTTGCCTTAAGGTAAATAACCACTAAATGCCTACGCGGACCAAATTCAGATACAGTCAAATAGTCCGTTAAAAAACTTTAAAGCGGCTGAAAATGGGGATATGTCTTGACAAATCAGCATCAGAATCATGAAATTGGTATTAAATGCTTTGTATGCATGTATGTGATGTAGTGAAATGGTTTTATTCAGAAATATTTTGTATTCTGGCTTAAATATGAAAGTGAAAGTAAAGTTGGGGCTAACGGACAGTGAGTAAATCCGTACATGTGAGAAAATCTGTTCACCGCGTTTGACGAACCAAATTTTTCTTATATGATACATGACCCCCTGATTTTTTTTCATTTTCTTCAAGCTGGATGCTATTTCTATTGATTAAAAGATTTTGAGAGGGCCCCATGGACAAAAAGTTGACATTTTTTTTGGCTGACCTAGGTCACTTTACATTGAGTTAAAGAACAACTCTATTTGGTGGTTTGTGACCTAAAGACATGCAAAATTCCTTTAAAATCATGTTTTCATTTTTTGCATTTAAATGAATAGAAATGCACTCAAGATGGGGTTTTAACCATTTTTATCTGTGTAAAATGTCTAAAAAAGTGAAAATTTAGATTTTTATCATGAAAAATCCAGAAAAGTTCAGATTTATTTTTTCTTGAATTGACATTTTTATGTGAATGTTGCCCTCATTTTAGTACCAGACAAGGATAATTGTGATTTAAAATGAAGAATAGACATATAATTAGGCATCTAAAGCAAAATTGGGGTTCAGAATACCATTTTAGCACAATTACAACCCCATTTCATGTCACTATTCATACTATTTGACAGGCGCTGACCAAATTTCTCCTTAAAGGCGCATATGCGGGTTTGTAATTTTTTCTGGAATTCAAGCCCAATTTGTCTAGAATTGATTGTTTTGTGCTGCATATATATAGTAGCATTGAAAAAAGTGCAAAAAACACTTAAACAACCCAAAAAGGGTTGCCTAAAGACATGCAAAATTCCTTTAAAATCATGTTTTCATTTTTTTGCATTTAAATGAATAGAAATGCACTCAAGATGGGGTTTTAACCATTTTTATCTGTGTAAAATGTCTAAAAAAGTGAAAATTTAGATTTTTATCATGAAAAATCCAGAAAAGTTCAGATTTATTTTTTCTTGAATTGACATTTTTATGTGAATGTTGCCCTCATTTTAGTACCAGACAAGGATAATTGTGATTTAAAATGAAGAATAGACATATAATTAGGCATCTAAAGCAAAATTGGGGTTCAGAATACCATTTTAGCACAATTACAACCCCATTTCATGTCACTATTCATACTATTTGACAGGCGCTGACCAAATTTCTCCTTAAAGGCGCATATGCGGGTTTGTAATTTTTTCTGGAATTCAAGCCCAATTTGTCTAGAATTGATTGTTTTGTGCTGCATATATATAGTAGCATTGAAAAAAGTGCAAAAAACACTTAAACAACCCAAAAAGGGTTGCCTTAAGGTAAATAACCACTAAATGCCTACGCGGACCAAATTCAGATACAGTCAAATAGTCCGTTAAAAAACTTTAAAGCGGCTGAAAATGGGGATATGTCTTGACAAATCAGCATCAGAATCATGAAATTGGTATTAAATGCTTTGTATGCATGTATGTGATGTAGTGAAATGGTTTTATTCAGAAATATTTTGTATTCTGGCTTAAATATGAAAGTGAAAGTAAAGTTGGGGCTAACGGACAGTGAGTAAATCCGTACATGTGAGAAAATCTGTTCACCGCGTTTGACGAACCAAATTTTTCTTATATGATACATGACCCCCTGATTTTTTTTCATTTTCTTCAAGCTGGATGCTATTTCTATTGATTAAAAGATTTTGAGAGGGCCCCATGGACAAAAAGTTGACATTTTTTTTGGCTGACCTAGGTCACTTTACATTGAGTTAAAGAACAACTCTATTTGGTGGTTTGTGACCTAAAGACATGCAAAATTCCTTTAAAATCATGTTTTCATTTTTTTGCATTTAAATGAATAGAAATGCACTCAAGATGGGGTTTTAACCATTTTTATCTGTGTAAAATGTCTAAAAAAGTGAAAATTTAGATTTTTATCATGAAAAATCCAGAAAAGTTCAGATTTATTTTTTCTTGAATTGACATTTTTATGTGAATGTTGCCCTCATTTTAGTACCAGACAAGGATAATTGTGATTTAAAATGAAGAATAGACATATAATTAGGCATCTAAAGCAAAATTGGGGTTCAGAATACCATTTTAGCACAATTACAACCCCATTTCATGTCACTATTCATACTATTTGACAGGCGCTGACCAAATTTCTCCTTAAAGGCGCATATGCGGGTTTGTAATTTTTTCTGGAATTCAAGCCCAATTTGTCTAGAATTGATTGTTTTGTGCTGCATATATATAGTAGCATTGAAAAAAGTGCAAAAAACACTTAAACAACCCAAAAAGGGTTGCCTTAAGGTAAATAACCACTAAATGCCTACGCGGACCAAATTCAGATACAGTCAAATAGTCCGTTAAAAAACTTTAAAGCGGCTGAAAATGGGGATATGTCTTGACAAATCAGCATCAGAATCATGAAATTGGTATTAAATGCTTTGTATGCATGTATGTGATGTAGTGAAATGGTTTTATTCAGAAATATTTTGTATTCTGGCTTAAATATGAAAGTGAAAGTAAAGTTGGGGCTAACGGACAGTGAGTAAATCCGTACATGTGAGAAAATCTGTTCACCGCGTTTGACGAACCAAATTTTTCTTATATGATACATGACCCCCTGATTTTTTTTCATTTTCTTCAAGCTGGATGCTATTTCTATTGATTAAAAGATTTTGAGAGGGCCCCATGGACAAAAAGTTGACATTTTTTTTGGCTGACCTAGGTCACTTTACATTGAGTTAAAGAACAACTCTATTTGGTGGTTTGTGACCTAAAGACATGCAAAATTCCTTTAAAATCATGTTTTCATTTTTTTGCATTTAAATGAATAGAAATGCACTCAAGATGGGGTTTTAACCATTTTTATCTGTGTAAAATGTCTAAAAAAGTGAAAATTTAGATTTTTATCATGAAAAATCCAGAAAAGTTCAGATTTATTTTTTCTTGAATTGACATTTTTATGTGAATGTTGCCCTCATTTTAGTACCAGACAAGGATAATTGTGATTTAAAATGAAGAATAGACATATAATTAGGCATCTAAAGCAAAATTGGGGTTCAGAATACCATTTTAGCACAATTACAACCCCATTTCATGTCACTATTCATACTATTTGACAGGCGCTGACCAAATTTCTCCTTAAAGGCGCATATGCGGGTTTGTAATTTTTTCTGGAATTCAAGCCCAATTTGTCTAGAATTGATTGTTTTGTGCTGCATATATATAGTAGCATTGAAAAAAGTGCAAAAAACACTTAAACAACCCAAAAAGGGTTGCCTTAAGGTAAATAACCACTAAATGCCTACGCGGACCAAATTCAGATACAGTCAAATAGTCCGTTAAAAAACTTTAAAGCGGCTGAAAATGGGGATATGTCTTGACAAATCAGCATCAGAATCATGAAATTGGTATTAAATGCTTTGTATGCATGTATGTGATGTAGTGAAATGGTTTTATTCAGAAATATTTTGTATTCTGGCTTAAATATGAAAGTGAAAGTAAAGTTGGGGCTAACGGACAGTGAGTAAATCCGTACATGTGAGAAAATCTGTTCACCGCGTTTGACGAACCAAATTTTTCTTATATGATACATGACCCCCTGATTTTTTTTCATTTTCTTCAAGCTGGATGCTATTTCTATTGATTAAAAGATTTTGAGAGGGCCCCATGGACAAAAAGTTGACATTTTTTTTGGCTGACCTAGGTCACTTTACATTGAGTTAAAGAACAACTCTATTTGGTGGTTTGTGACCTAAAGACATGCAAAATTCCTTTAAAATCATGTTTTCATTTTTTTGCATTTAAATGAATAGAAATGCACTCAAGATGGGGTTTTAACCATTTTTATCTGTGTAAAATGTCTAAAAAAGTGAAAATTTAGATTTTTATCATGAAAAATCCAGAAAAGTTCAGATTTATTTTTTCTTGAATTGACATTTTTATGTGAATGTTGCCCTCATTTTAGTACCAGACAAGGATAATTGTGATTTAAAATGAAGAATAGACATATAATTAGGCATCTAAAGCAAAATTGGGGTTCAGAATACCATTTTAGCACAATTACAACCCCATTTCATGTCACTATTCATACTATTTGACAGGCGCTGACCAAATTTCTCCTTAAAGGCGCATATGCGGGTTTGTAATTTTTTCTGGAATTCAAGCCCAATTTGTCTAGAATTGATTGTTTTGTGCTGCATATATATAGTAGCATTGAAAAAAGTGCAAAAAACACTTAAACAACCCAAAAAGGGTTGCCTTAAGGTAAATAACCACTAAATGCCTACGCGGACCAAATTCAGATACAGTCAAATAGTCCGTTAAAAAACTTTAAAGCGGCTGAAAATGGGGATATGTCTTGACAAATCAGCATCAGAATCATGAAATTGGTATTAAATGCTTTGTATGCATGTATGTGATGTAGTGAAATGGTTTTATTCAGAAATATTTTGTATTCTGGCTTAAATATGAAAGTGAAAGTAAAGTTGGGGCTAACGGACAGTGAGTAAATCCGTACATGTGAGAAAATCTGTTCACCGCGTTTGACGAACCAAATTTTTCTTATATGATACATGACCCCCTGATTTTTTTTCATTTTCTTCAAGCTGGATGCTATTTCTATTGATTAAAAGATTTTGAGAGGGCCCCATGGACAAAAAGTTGACATTTTTTTTGGCTGACCTAGGTCACTTTACATTGAGTTAAAGAACAACTCTATTTGGTGGTTTGTGACCTAAAGACATGCAAAATTCCTTTAAAATCATGTTTTCATTTTTTTGCATTTAAATGAATAGAAATGCACTCAAGATGGGGTTTTAACCATTTTTATCTGTGTAAAATGTCTAAAAAAGTGAAAATTTAGATTTTTATCATGAAAAATCCAGAAAAGTTCAGATTTATTTTTTCTTGAATTGACATTTTTATGTGAATGTTGCCCTCATTTTAGTACCAGACAAGGATAATTGTGATTTAAAATGAAGAATAGACATATAATTAGGCATCTAAAGCAAAATTGGGGTTCAGAATACCATTTTAGCACAATTACAACCCCATTTCATGTCACTATTCATACTATTTGACAGGCGCTGACCAAATTTCTCCTTAAAGGCGCATATGCGGGTTTGTAATTTTTTCTGGAATTCAAGCCCAATTTGTCTAGAATTGATTGTTTTGTGCTGCATATATATAGTAGCATTGAAAAAAGTGCAAAAAACACTTAAACAACCCAAAAAGGGTTGCCTTAAGGTAAATAACCACTAAATGCCTACGCGGACCAAATTCAGATACAGTCAAATAGTCCGTTAAAAAACTTTAAAGCGGCTGAAAATGGGGATATGTCTTGACAAATCAGCATCAGAATCATGAAATTGGTATTAAATGCTTTGTATGCATGTATGTGATGTAGTGAAATGGTTTTATTCAGAAATATTTTGTATTCTGGCTTAAATATGAAAGTGAAAGTAAAGTTGGGGCTAACGGACAGTGAGTAAATCCGTACATGTGAGAAAATCTGTTCACCGCGTTTGACGAACCAAATTTTTCTTATATGATACATGACCCCCTGATTTTTTTTCATTTTCTTCAAGCTGGATGCTATTTCTATTGATTAAAAGATTTTGAGAGGGCCCCATGGACAAAAAGTTGACATTTTTTTTGGCTGACCTAGGTCACTTTACATTGAGTTAAAGAACAACTCTATTTGGTGGTTTGTGACCTAAAGACATGCAAAATTCCTTTAAAATCATGTTTTCATTTTTTTGCATTTAAATGAATAGAAATGCACTCAAGATGGGGTTTTAACCATTTTTATCTGTGTAAAATGTCTAAAAAAGTGAAAATTTAGATTTTTATCATGAAAAATCCAGAAAAGTTCAGATTTATTTTTTCTTGAATTGACATTTTTATGTGAATGTTGCCCTCATTTTAGTACCAGACAAGGATAATTGTGATTTAAAATGAAGAATAGACATATAATTAGGCATCTAAAGCAAAATTGGGGTTCAGAATACCATTTTAGCACAATTACAACCCCATTTCATGTCACTATTCATACTATTTGACAGGCGCTGACCAAATTTCTCCTTAAAGGCGCATATGCGGGTTTGTAATTTTTTCTGGAATTCAAGCCCAATTTGTCTAGAATTGATTGTTTTGTGCTGCATATATATAGTAGCATTGAAAAAAGTGCAAAAAACACTTAAACAACCCAAAAAGGGTTGCCTTAAGGTAAATAACCACTAAATGCCTACGCGGACCAAATTCAGATACAGTCAAATAGTCCGTTAAAAAACTTTAAAGCGGCTGAAAATGGGGATATGTCTTGACAAATCAGCATCAGAATCATGAAATTGGTATTAAATGCTTTGTATGCATGTATGTGATGTAGTGAAATGGTTTTATTCAGAAATATTTTGTATTCTGGCTTAAATATGAAAGTGAAAGTAAAGTTGGGGCTAACGGACAGTGAGTAAATCCGTACATGTGAGAAAATCTGTTCACCGCGTTTGACGAACCAAATTTTTCTTATATGATACATGACCCCCTGATTTTTTTTCATTTTCTTCAAGCTGGATGCTATTTCTATTGATTAAAAGATTTTGAGAGGGCCCCATGGACAAAAAGTTGACATTTTTTTTGGCTGACCTAGGTCACTTTACATTGAGTTAAAGAACAACTCTATTTGGTGGTTTGTGACCTAAAGACATGCAAAATTCCTTTAAAATCATGTTTTCATTTTTTTGCATTTAAATGAATAGAAATGCACTCAAGATGGGGTTTTAACCATTTTTATCTGTGTAAAATGTCTAAAAAAGTGAAAATTTAGATTTTTATCATGAAAAATCCAGAAAAGTTCAGATTTATTTTTTCTTGAATTGACATTTTTATGTGAATGTTGCCCTCATTTTAGTACCAGACAAGGATAATTGTGATTTAAAATGAAGAATAGACATATAATTAGGCATCTAAAGCAAAATTGGGGTTCAGAATACCATTTTAGCACAATTACAACCCCATTTCATGTCACTATTCATACTATTTGACAGGCGCTGACCAAATTTCTCCTTAAAGGCGCATATGCGGGTTTGTAATTTTTTCTGGAATTCAAGCCCAATTTGTCTAGAATTGATTGTTTTGTGCTGCATATATATAGTAGCATTGAAAAAAGTGCAAAAAACACTTAAACAACCCAAAAAGGGTTGCCTTAAGGTAAATAACCACTAAATGCCTACGCGGACCAAATTCAGATACAGTCAAATAGTCCGTTAAAAAACTTTAAAGCGGCTGAAAATGGGGATATGTCTTGACAAATCAGCATCAGAATCATGAAATTGGTATTAAATGCTTTGTATGCATGTATGTGATGTAGTGAAATGGTTTTATTCAGAAATATTTTGTATTCTGGCTTAAATATGAAAGTGAAAGTAAAGTTGGGGCTAACGGACAGTGAGTAAATCCGTACATGTGAGAAAATCTGTTCACCGCGTTTGACGAACCAAATTTTTCTTATATGATACATGACCCCCTGATTTTTTTTCATTTTCTTCAAGCTGGATGCTATTTCTATTGATTAAAAGATTTTGAGAGGGCCCCATGGACAAAAAGTTGACATTTTTTTTGGCTGACCTAGGTCACTTTACATTGAGTTAAAGAACAACTCTATTTGGTGGTTTGTGACCTAAAGACATGCAAAATTCCTTTAAAATCATGTTTTCATTTTTTTGCATTTAAATGAATAGAAATGCACTCAAGATGGGGTTTTAACCATTTTTATCTGTGTAAAATGTCTAAAAAAGTGAAAATTTAGATTTTTATCATGAAAAATCCAGAAAAGTTCAGATTTATTTTTTCTTGAATTGACATTTTTATGTGAATGTTGCCCTCATTTTAGTACCAGACAAGGATAATTGTGATTTAAAATGAAGAATAGACATATAATTAGGCATCTAAAGCAAAATTGGGGTTCAGAATACCATTTTAGCACAATTACAACCCC
The DNA here is from genome assembly GCA_963678985.1 of Spisula subtruncata. Classification (NCBI taxonomy): domain Eukaryota; kingdom Metazoa; phylum Mollusca; class Bivalvia; order Venerida; family Mactridae; genus Spisula; species Spisula subtruncata. The sequence goes on from OY787667.1 coordinate 13,358,274, forward strand.
ATTTCATGTCACTATTCATACTATTTGACAGGCGCTGACCAAATTTCTCCTTAAAGGCGCATATGCGGGTTTGTAATTTTTTCTGGAATTCAAGCCCAATTTGTCTAGAATTGATTGTTTTGTGCTGCATATATATAGTAGCATTGAAAAAAGTGCAAAAAACACTTAAACAACCCAAAAAGGGTTGCCTTAAGGTAAATAACCACTAAATGCCTACGCGGACCAAATTCAGATACAGTCAAATAGTCCGTTAAAAAACTTTAAAGCGGCTGAAAATGGGGATATGTCTTGACAAATCAGCATCAGAATCATGAAATTGGTATTAAATGCTTTGTATGCATGTATGTGATGTAGTGAAATGGTTTTATTCAGAAATATTTTGTATTCTGGCTTAAATATGAAAGTGAAAGTAAAGTTGGGGCTAACGGACAGTGAGTAAATCCGTACATGTGAGAAAATCTGTTCACCGCGTTTGACGAACCAAATTTTTCTTATATGATACATGACCCCCTGATTTTTTTTCATTTTCTTCAAGCTGGATGCTATTTCTATTGATTAAAAGATTTTGAGAGGGCCCCATGGACAAAAAGTTGACATTTTTTTTGGCTGACCTAGGTCACTTTACATTGAGTTAAAGAACAACTCTATTTGGTGGTTTGTGACCTAAAGACATGCAAAATTCCTTTAAAATCATGTTTTCATTTTTTTGCATTTAAATGAATAGAAATGCACTCAAGATGGGGTTTTAACCATTTTTATCTGTGTAAAATGTCTAAAAAAGTGAAAATTTAGATTTTTATCATGAAAAATCCAGAAAAGTTCAGATTTATTTTTTCTTGAATTGACATTTTTATGTGAATGTTGCCCTCATTTTAGTACCAGACAAGGATAATTGTGATTTAAAATGAAGAATAGACATATAATTAGGCATCTAAAGCAAAATTGGGGTTCAGAATACCATTTTAGCACAATTACAACCCCATTTCATGTCACTATTCATACTATTTGACAGGCGCTGACCAAATTTCTCCTTAAAGGCGCATATGCGGGTTTGTAATTTTTTCTGGAATTCAAGCCCAATTTGTCTAGAATTGATTGTTTTGTGCTGCATATATATAGTAGCATTGAAAAAAGTGCAAAAAACACTTAAACAACCCAAAAAGGGTTGCCTTAAGGTAAATAACCACTAAATGCCTACGCGGACCAAATTCAGATACAGTCAAATAGTCCGTTAAAAAACTTTAAAGCGGCTGAAAATGGGGATATGTCTTGACAAATCAGCATCAGAATCATGAAATTGGTATTAAATGCTTTGTATGCATGTATGTGATGTAGTGAAATGGTTTTATTCAGAAATATTTTGTATTCTGGCTTAAATATGAAAGTGAAAGTAAAGTTGGGGCTAACGGACAGTGAGTAAATCCGTACATGTGAGAAAATCTGTTCACCGCGTTTGACGAACCAAATTTTTCTTATATGATACATGACCCCCTGATTTTTTTTCATTTTCTTCAAGCTGGATGCTATTTCTATTGATTAAAAGATTTTGAGAGGGCCCCATGGACAAAAAGTTGACATTTTTTTTGGCTGACCTAGGTCACTTTACATTGAGTTAAAGAACAACTCTATTTGGTGGTTTGTGACCTAAAGACATGCAAAATTCCTTTAAAATCATGTTTTCATTTTTTTGCATTTAAATGAATAGAAATGCACTCAAGATGGGGTTTTAACCATTTTTATCTGTGTAAAATGTCTAAAAAAGTGAAAATTTAGATTTTTATCATGAAAAATCCAGAAAAGTTCAGATTTATTTTTTCTTGAATTGACATTTTTATGTGAATGTTGCCCTCATTTTAGTACCAGACAAGGATAATTGTGATTTAAAATGAAGAATAGACATATAATTAGGCATCTAAAGCAAAATTGGGGTTCAGAATACCATTTTAGCACAATTACAACCCCATTTCATGTCACTATTCATACTATTTGACAGGCGCTGACCAAATTTCTCCTTAAAGGCGCATATGCGGGTTTGTAATTTTTTCTGGAATTCAAGCCCAATTTGTCTAGAATTGATTGTTTTGTGCTGCATATATATAGTAGCATTGAAAAAAGTGCAAAAAACACTTAAACAACCCAAAAAGGGTTGCCTTAAGGTAAATAACCACTAAATGCCTACGCGGACCAAATTCAGATACAGTCAAATAGTCCGTTAAAAAACTTTAAAGCGGCTGAAAATGGGGATATGTCTTGACAAATCAGCATCAGAATCATGAAATTGGTATTAAATGCTTTGTATGCATGTATGTGATGTAGTGAAATGGTTTTATTCAGAAATATTTTGTATTCTGGCTTAAATATGAAAGTGAAAGTAAAGTTGGGGCTAACGGACAGTGAGTAAATCCGTACATGTGAGAAAATCTGTTCACCGCGTTTGACGAACCAAATTTTTCTTATATGATACATGACCCCCTGATTTTTTTTCATTTTCTTCAAGCTGGATGCTATTTCTATTGATTAAAAGATTTTGAGAGGGCCCCATGGACAAAAAGTTGACATTTTTTTTGGCTGACCTAGGTCACTTTACATTGAGTTAAAGAACAACTCTATTTGGTGGTTTGTGACCTAAAGACATGCAAAATTCCTTTAAAATCATGTTTTCATTTTTTTGCATTTAAATGAATAGAAATGCACTCAAGATGGGGTTTTAACCATTTTTATCTGTGTAAAATGTCTAAAAAAGTGAAAATTTAGATTTTTATCATGAAAAATCCAGAAAAGTTCAGATTTATTTTTTCTTGAATTGACATTTTTATGTGAATGTTGCCCTCATTTTAGTACCAGACAAGGATAATTGTGATTTAAAATGAAGAATAGACATATAATTAGGCATCTAAAGCAAAATTGGGGTTCAGAATACCATTTTAGCACAATTACAACCCCATTTCATGTCACTATTCATACTATTTGACAGGCGCTGACCAAATTTCTCCTTAAAGGCGCATATGCGGGTTTGTAATTTTTTCTGGAATTCAAGCCCAATTTGTCTAGAATTGATTGTTTTGTGCTGCATATATATAGTAGCATTGAAAAAAGTGCAAAAAACACTTAAACAACCCAAAAAGGGTTGCCTTAAGGTAAATAACCACTAAATGCCTACGCGGACCAAATTCAGATACAGTCAAATAGTCCGTTAAAAAACTTTAAAGCGGCTGAAAATGGGGATATGTCTTGACAAATCAGCATCAGAATCATGAAATTGGTATTAAATGCTTTGTATGCATGTATGTGATGTAGTGAAATGGTTTTATTCAGAAATATTTTGTATTCTGGCTTAAATATGAAAGTGAAAGTAAAGTTGGGGCTAACGGACAGTGAGTAAATCCGTACATGTGAGAAAATCTGTTCACCGCGTTTGACGAACCAAATTTTTCTTATATGATACATGACCCCCTGATTTTTTTTCATTTTCTTCAAGCTGGATGCTATTTCTATTGATTAAAAGATTTTGAGAGGGCCCCATGGACAAAAAGTTGACATTTTTTTTGGCTGACCTAGGTCACTTTACATTGAGTTAAAGAACAACTCTATTTGGTGGTTTGTGACCTAAAGACATGCAAAATTCCTTTAAAATCATGTTTTCATTTTTTTGCATTTAAATGAATAGAAATGCACTCAAGATGGGGTTTTAACCATTTTTATCTGTGTAAAATGTCTAAAAAAGTGAAAATTTAGATTTTTATCATGAAAAATCCAGAAAAGTTCAGATTTATTTTTTCTTGAATTGACATTTTTATGTGAATGTTGCCCTCATTTTAGTACCAGACAAGGATAATTGTGATTTAAAATGAAGAATAGACATATAATTAGGCATCTAAAGCAAAATTGGGGTTCAGAATACCATTTTAGCACAATTACAACCCCATTTCATGTCACTATTCATACTATTTGACAGGCGCTGACCAAATTTCTCCTTAAAGGCGCATATGCGGGTTTGTAATTTTTTCTGGAATTCAAGCCCAATTTGTCTAGAATTGATTGTTTTGTGCTGCATATATATAGTAGCATTGAAAAAAGTGCAAAAAACACTTAAACAACCCAAAAAGGGTTGCCTTAAGGTAAATAACCACTAAATGCCTACGCGGACCAAATTCAGATACAGTCAAATAGTCCGTTAAAAAACTTTAAAGCGGCTGAAAATGGGGATATGTCTTGACAAATCAGCATCAGAATCATGAAATTGGTATTAAATGCTTTGTATGCATGTATGTGATGTAGTGAAATGGTTTTATTCAGAAATATTTTGTATTCTGGCTTAAATATGAAAGTGAAAGTAAAGTTGGGGCTAACGGACAGTGAGTAAATCCGTACATGTGAGAAAATCTGTTCACCGCGTTTGACGAACCAAATTTTTCTTATATGATACATGACCCCCTGATTTTTTTTCATTTTCTTCAAGCTGGATGCTATTTCTATTGATTAAAAGATTTTGAGAGGGCCCCATGGACAAAAAGT